>JAUMHE010000027.1:1165382-1239580 GCA_032359235.1 Enteromius mattozi | reverse complement strand
ACTATGTACCAGTGTGTACTTACACTGTGGTTACATACTAGATACACATCTAGTTACTATGGAAGTACACAGGTATTTGGGACACTTAATATAAAGTGGGACCATATTATATATATATATATATATTAGTATGAAATGATAAGTACACAAGGATTTACTAATACCTACATCGAAGTTTTGCAAGTTTAAAACTGGGTGGGTGTTTCAGACAATATAAAGAAAATTAATGAAATATAAATAATTATGTGTAAAATACGCACAGTATTTTATTTTACATTTAGTTTTCTGTCAAGTTTATTATGGATTGTTTGATTTACAATACTATGTTGATGATGGTGTTAACGATCTTAAAATAGATCAATTATGTGTACTCGAGAAAATACATTATATAATCTTGTTTAGGCAATGTATGTCTTTCTTTCTCACTCTTTCACAGGTAAGCTATTTCAATGGAAACGTCTTCAATTTTGGGATCTCCATTCATTTGCGATTTCACACAACCTTGCGGGGTCAAGCAAGTTTGTGCGCATGTCCAGTAGTTATGTGACGTCGTAATTCTGTAACCAATCCTAGAGCTCTTAAATCCAAACACACAGAAGCTCTCTCTCTCTCTCTCTCTCTCTCTCTCTCTTCTATTTTAAGAGCACACCATTAAAGTATTTGGCGTTTATATTAAATATTTATTTTATGCGTCTATAATTTGCACCTCTATGAGAAAATGTCAATTTATTCATTCTAGGCAGAAATTCGTTAGTCAGCAAAATATATATTTGCAAAATTAGTTTGTTTTGTACAGTAAATTGTATCTATTGTAATTGTATTGAATACAGTTTATAATCTGCCATATTTTAATGTCGTGCTTGTGGAAGTAGAAGGGAGACATTCACGTCCACACCATCACAAATAAGAAACAAAGTTGTTGTTTTTATGGTTGTTTTGTCTTTATGGTTAGCTTATAGAAATAAAACGTTGAAAATACAACTGTTGAAATACATAGAATAAAACACATAGTCATGGACTGTGGATCCTTGTAGGCCTATTTGTACTTAGTAATTAAAAAAAAACACAGAATGGCATCCAAAAGCATTTGTAGTGATAACACACACTAAAAATCTCCATTAAAACATGCACTGCGAATAATTCACCTCCAGAGAGAAACATATTAAATAGTATGCAATTGCTTTTTAAAACAGTAGAGGGCGACAAAGATTTAACTTGCTTTTGCTTAGGCTATATATTAGCCTAGCTTGATTGTTTTCCTGCTGAAAGAGTTCATTTTATGTCCTTGTAAATATCTCTCAGACCAGTCACACACTTGTGATATGTTTTGAAGTATGTATTGAACAAATTGTGCTACCCACGTTTTTGATGTAAAAATGTCAATTTTTTGCTCACTGAACTGTCTCGGTGTTGTTTGTAAATTAGCAATAGATAGATAGATAGATAGATAGATAGATAGATAGAATTTACTCTGTAAATCTATTACAAATATACTTATTTATTACAAATAAGTAACCCACATTGCATACTGTAAGTATTCATGCCCTAATGAAAACTTAGCTGCAGCACCTTTACAGTCTCAGGTCTTTTATGTTTGATGTGACAAGCATTGCTCATGTTTGTTTATTCTTCTCATCACTTCTTCACCTCTCAAGCTCTGTCAGATGGGGGCAGGTGCACATTTTCAAGTTTCTCCAGAAATATTTGATTGGATTCAAGCTGAAGCTTCTGGCTGAGCCACTCAAGGACATTCAGTTGTCTATAAACCACTCTTGCTGTGTGTTTAGGTTGTCCTTTTGGACGGTAAGCCTTCTGCTCAATCTGAGGTCCTGAATGCTCTGCACTAGATTTTCATTAAGACTATGTCATTATTTTGGTGCACTGAGCTTTTCTGCTACTCTAATGTTTCCCTCAGTCCCTGTAAACACTCCCCAGGTACTCTGCAGGTGAGGAGCAGAGCCGGTTTCCTTCAAACATGATGTTTGAAATTAAGGTTCACCAGACCCGAGAATATTGTTTCTTAAAGTCTGACGGTCCTACTTGGTGGTTTTTGCAAATTTCAAGTGTGTTTTAAAGCATCTTCACTAAAGAGAGTCAGTCTTGCCACACTGGCATAAAGCACAGATCGGTGTGAAGTTTGTCCTTCTGTAGATTTCTCTTATCTCCACATATGTTCAACTAGACTGACTGCCAGGTTCTTGGTCACCACAGTAACCTAAGCCCTTCTTCATTTGCTACTCAGTTTGGACAAGAAGCCAGCTTTAGGAAGAGTCCTGTTTGTTTCAAACGTCTTCCATTACGGGTAACACATGCTTCTGTGAGCCTTCAATGAAGCACAATTTCTTTCTGAGCTCTTCCCCAGATTTGTGGCTTCAAGCGAACCAGTTTCTGAGCTCTACAAGCAGTTCTTTTGACCTCAGAGTTGTTTTTTTGCTCTAATATGAATTATTAGCTGACTGTTAGGCCTTTTCAAATTATACCCATTCAATTCAATTTGCCAAAGGTTAACTTTAGTCAAAGAGTACAAGCAATATGAATGCTCCTGAGCTAAATTTCAGCAGTCACAGAGAAGGGTATGAATACGTTTAACAATATACAATTAAATCATAAAGTGTTTTATTTTTAATAAATGTGCAAAGATGAAACCCTGTTATTGTGTATGGAGTGTAGATGTATGTATGTAACATATAGGCACCAACATAGAAATTTTACAAGACAGATAGATAGATAGATAGATAGATAGATAGATAGATATAAGCCATGTAAGTAAGTTTGGTAATAAATCATCATTCATCATCACCTCATGTCTTTTTAAAAAAAAAATTATTATTATTATGCAAGAATTAAAACATACAAGAACAGGGAGGAAAGACATTGATATAGTCTAACAATGTATAATCATACATATAAATTAACAAACAAAGACCTTTGGTTTGCATTCAACGGAATAATGTCCATAAGGTAAGTGCAGAGAAAACAAAAAATAAAAAAAAATACTTTAAAATAAATAAAATAAATTTAGTGCACATTACATTTGTTATAAATGAACCCCAGTAAAATTTCCCTCTTCGAGTAATTTTTCTTTTTGACTGAAACATCTTGCAAATATGTTTATTATTACATTTACGATCTAAAATGTCAATTCCATCTAAGCGTAAAGATGGATAAACAATGTTGCCTTTATTAAATTTAAGGTCATTTTTAGTCAATTGAATTAAGCCAGTGGGTATAGCTTTCATTAAGGTATTATATTCCTTTGGTGGGACTGGAAAATTATGAAGATTTATAAATTGTTCATAAGTTAAGATGTTACCAGAATCATCAAACACAGACAGAATACAATTAAAGTTATTATTAAACCATCTAGAGAAAAAATAGACCTATTTCTGACAGTTATATCTGCATTATTATAATTTTATAACTAATGGGTAATTTACTGGGGAGGAAATTAGATTTTAATAAAAAAGGTAAGCCACCAAGTTGGTCAAAGATCTTATTTGGAATAAAACACCGTGATCACCTCGTGTCTGTGACTGATGACGACACCAGCCATATCTACCATTGGTTAGTAGGTCAAAACAGAAGATGGAGTAGTTGTATGTTTTGATAGATTTAAGCAAAACTATTTTTTATTAGAATGAATATGTTATTATTAACAGAACCAAGAACGGGGGAAAATGCCCAGGTCACTTTAATATTTCGTGGGAGCGGAAGGACTAAAAAGGAAGTTATGAAAGCACACTTGCTTGTGATTGGCTGTTTAAATGAGTGACAACAGAGATGGTCCAATCAGAGCTTGTTGCGAAGGTAATTCCGTCGCATGTGAGTGGGATTTTATGAATTATGCAAATTTGAGCAGTTGTTCCCCTCCTCGGATGAGAGGCTAGATTCAGGATAGCCGAGGAGTTTTGTTGTTCTTAATAAAATATAAAAGTGTTAGGTCGTTGCTACGGAATACGTCATGACTCGTTTAGCTTTGCGCGATGCGATGGCGGCGCTGCATCTCTGAATTAGGATGATATAGGCCAGGAAGTTATGAAAAGCCGGTAGTGTTTAAGTGCAGCAAACAGTTTCGCCGGTCTTTGTCTGACACAGAGAGAGTAGTCAACGCGTGCTCTTTTGTTTGGGGTTTTGTCTTTGTTTAACTGCAAACGGGCGATCTTTGTTCTCGTTTAGGCCTCCCGAGGTTGAAATATTTGATTTGAAACATGCACCACATGAAGAAATATTTCACCGAGGGACTCATTCAGTTTACGATCCTGCTGAGTTTGATAGGAGTTCGCGTGGATGTCGACACCTATTTGAGCGGCTACTTCTCGCCGTTGATAGAAACAGACGGAGGGCCGAGCTCGGCTTTCATACAGACCCCGTTTCACCGCTACCGGGACACCGCGGCGGGCCATCAAGTGCATCCGAAATGTCCCGAGCTGGACTATTTCTTCACCAGCCGCAGGCTCTTGAATGAAGTGCGTGCGCTCGGGTCCCCGGCCCGCTTCCCCACGCGTGTCAGCGCATGGCTGGTGCACCTGGTGCCCGATGACGGCTCTGATGCAGGTGAGCCACACGACCTGTCAGGGGACCCTGGTGACGAGGAGATAAATGCCGAAAATCACCGGGAAGAGGATGAGCACAGGGCTGGAGAGGGCTTCGGTCTGTCAGTTTCTCAGGACCTCACTGTTTCCAGGCCTTGTTGTGCAGCTGGAGAACTTTCCAAAGAGGTAACCATACAGTGCTGTTTTACACACTTGCCATACTTTTACAGCTTTATTATGTTGCTTTGTCTTCATGGGACACGGCAGTAGCCCCATATGACCTGCTTTAAGTGTTTTTTAACTGAGTTAGCCAGTTAGCTTCATGGCAAGTAGTATTGTGCACTCGTGAGCAAATGAAAGCGAAACAACAACGAGACACATCCATAACAGATGTATAAGATGTATTTAGTTAAATTGAAAATTGTTGATCTTTAGGCTTTTATATTTCAATTTACATTGCTTTTCAGCAAATTAACAATTACTTATATAAAGGATATAAAGGTTGGAGGTCGGTAACCAGATGTACAGGTGTGTTGGGCAAACTTTAATTGAAATGACAAATTCATCAAAATAAATATCTACAGAACTTTCTGTATTTGTTTTGTAGTAGTTCAAGGGAGGAGTGGTAAATTATCCTATGGTCCAGCCCAAACCTGCTCTTTCTGAAATGTTCGTTGTTACTTGATCATGTCTTGACAGAGCTCAACCTAGTTTTTGAGATCTATTAAGTCATGCATTATCCCTAGGGTTAAGCATGTTATGCAAATATGTCTTGCTTTTTATTATCTACCACAGGTGCAAGCAAGACAAATAATTCCTTGAATGAGTAGCACATAATACATTGGTCTTAAACAGGTGCATCATTCTTTTTTACGTTCATGGAATTGCTCTTGAATGCAATTTTCTAATCACAGATTTTGCTTCACAGCTTTACTTTATAAACAAGGTTAAAGCCTGCTAAGGCAAGCCATTATAATCCTTAATTTGGACATGCCAATTTCTTACCAGGAAACTTTACTAAACCCAGTAAATGAGGAGGAGGAGGAGGTTAAAGGCGAGAGAGGGCAGGAGGAAACCAGTCCTGCTTCGCTGAACCAGCTGACTCAGAGTTCTGCGTTAGAGCAGGAGGTAAACAAACTAACTTCACTACCTGCCTAACAAGAATGATGTGTTTGTGATGTTTATTTGGTTAAATGTAATGTCAAGTCAATCAAACTTGCATGACATTACATAACAGTAATGTAGTTAATATTTTACTCAACCTGGTCTGTGAATAAATGAGAACGCTTGCGTTTGATTACATTAGTTTGTTGGTAATTCAACTTCATATGAACTGTGGTGTTGTGAGATTGTCATTTTCAAAACACAAGTGTAGATAAGAAAACCTGAGAGATTTCTGTCTCTCCACTGATGATCCACAAAACCTCAACACTTCAAAAAGTTAGTAAAAATTTTGTAAACACAATCCGTATAAATCAAGCGGTTTTATTCAAGTCTTCTTGAATGAGAGACATGATCACTTCATATGGCAAACAACTTTCAAACATTCTTTGAGCGTGTCAAAATATTGTAAACATGGAAACTCAACTGTACTAAATGAGATAAGAGAACTTTCATTTTTGGGTGAACCATCCCTTTAAATATTTGGACTGTTTGTTTATACGTTTTTTTGCTGCCTTTCCTTACAGGATTTACTGGGTAGCAGTACACTTCCTCCACCACTTTCTGAACTTGAGCTTCCTCCACGATGGCATGACTTCCTCTCTGAATTTGATGTAAGTAGTTTCTGTGAAAGACTCATCCCACGTTAGGATTAAAGGAATCACTACAACAATATTTTTATGCATTTGGCAATTGGTTTTATACACAATGTCTTAAATACAAATTATATATTTTATGTCAGATTTTAGTTGCATGCATTCCCTATGAATCGAACCCTTGACCTTGGCATTGCATAATCGTATTATGCAATAAAATATGTCAGTAGAAACTAAAAAATACTTGCCCAAGAATACATAACTGTAACAATAAAAAAACTAAAGATATTTTCTGTGTTTACAAATATTTAACTTTTCTGTTACAGGATTTTGACTCCATGGTCCCCCAACGCATGTCAGACTTAGAAGCTGAACTCCCTAATCCCATCAGCTATGACGTAAGCCTTCAAGATGCAATGGTAACCGGAGGAGATCCAGCTAATAGCAGGCCTGCATCTTCCCGAGCACCCCTCTTCCGTCTGGAGTCCACAAACTCCTCTCACTCAGACCCATCTCGGAGCTCAGCAGGGGCGCTTCCTTCGTCGCTCTTCTCCTTGTCTGGGAACAGCTCTCGTAATGAAACCTCCCCTTCGCAGATGGGAGGCTATCTGGATGAGGCTGTTTTTGACCACATCAACATGTTGAATCTGGATAATCTCGGTACGATTGACCCTCAGATGCTGGACGGCTTGCAAGGGGACATGGACACTCCGTGGCCTGAGGATTCAGACTCTGGCCTGTCTTTGGAAAGCAGTTCAAGGAGCCCCGCAACCCCCTCTACCTCATCCGATTCATTTTGCGAGGATGAAGGTGGAGCTACAGGCTATAGCAGTGAAGTGGAGTCTCTTTTGTCAAAAGGCGGAGCTTGTGCGGCCGCTTACTGTGATTGGTCGCCTGTAAACCTAGTAGAAAACATCTGGCACGATCACACCTATTCAACCCCACAGGCGCAAAATTCCACACCGTCTAGCTGGTTCACAGCAATCAAACAGGAAGTGATGAGTGAAGATGAGACTGAACCAGAAGACATGAGTCGCGACGAACGTCGCGTGCAGGCGATGGGTCTTCCGTATTCAGCCTTTCAGATAGTCAACATGCCTGTGGAAAACTTCCTGGAGCTGCTGGACAGCCAGAATCTGTCCGGACCAGAAGTTACCCTCTTGCGCGACGTGCGCAGACGAGGTAAGAACAAGCTTGCCGCGCAGAATTGCCGCAAGAGGAAGCTGGACGCGATCCTGACCCTGCAGGATGAGGTCGAGGGCCTGTCGGTGCAGCGGGACACACTCCTGCGCCAGAGATCCCACACAGCCAAAGCACTTTCTGCTGCTGCAGAGCGGTTCGAAACTCTCTCGCGGACTGTGCTGAGCCAACTTCGGGATGAATATGGACATCCTCTGAACCCCGAGCACTACACACTTCACTGCAGCGCTAACGGAAGGGTGATGGTACAGCCGCGTACAAACACAACCACAAGGACAATGACAAGTAGCAAAACGGTGAAAAGAAAGAAGGACAAGAAACCCTAAAGACTTTTTTGAGTGTGTGTTTGTGTGTGTGCATGCGTGTTTGTGTTGAAATATTTCTATGTTTTCTGAAAGTGAGTTTTTATGCTTGATATAAGATATTATGGGGCATTTCTGGCTCTTCTTTGTCCCTAAAAAGCCATTCGTAACTCAAGTGGAGGGCAGAAAGACTGTAATAAATACTACACTTGGAGCCTGGGAGAAGCCTTGTTTATTTGCAGGAGAGAATGTACTGAAGACACTGGACGTTGTGTATAGTAAGAGTGCGTATAAAGAGTATTTCTAAGAAGCACATTTGAAAATTAAACTTCATATTGCTTTTTTTTTTTTTTTTACACTGTTAATTTAAATGGCAAGTTACTAAGTAAAGATTTTTTGCATATGGCCACTGGAAGACTGTGTTAAAAAGTGTGCATCGCGATTTCTAGAGCTTAAAAGGGCTTCTGGCGTTGTCTCACTCTGATTTTGAGACCAATTTTTGGGGGGGAGAAACTAAGGAAAAAATATTTAGAAAAATGTCCATGTGATGAAAATCAATGGGGACAGATGTTGTACATTGTCGTCTTTTTATTTTTTTTTTCTACATACAAGGTTTGGATCAACATGAGGGTGAGTAACTATCCCTCTAATATGAGGAACCTCACAGAAATGACCTTAATTTAAACTATTTGCAGGCGTTCGAATCAAACACAACATTGCGTTATTCAGTTACCTTCATAACCGTATGTACGTTTTCCTCACCGTCAAGAAATAAAGTCATTTATAATATGATTTTGCATCTTGACAAACAGTGACCACTCTGTTTAAACCTTTTCTGTACATTACTGTCACTTACATTTGCATTTTACATTTATGCACTTGCTTAACAAGAACAGTTATAATGCATTCTGGTAGCTTTTTTTAATCAAGGGGTTACGAGTTTGGATTGCAGATTTGTTTTCAGTTTGGTTTTCCTTTGGGTTGTTTTTTGCAAACAAATGACATATAGAAGAGATCATCTTTGAAGTGAAGTCACAGTACAAAGAACAAATAAAGTGGAAGTAATTAAAAATGAAAATGATGATTTTTGTTCTACCTCACAGCATGGTTCACAATTTGGAAAAAGCAAATACTGCATTGGTTTAATGACAAATTAATTAGTAAATTAGCGTGTGTAAAGTAAAACAGGGCCCAAACAAATGCACCTCTTGTTTATTTCCTTTATTGATTTGTGTTTGAGAGTAGGAGAGCTTCTGTTTTATTAATTTTTCTTTCAGTTTTTCTATTATGTGTGATTTTGAGTAATTCTTTGTGTGTAAGGGCTTGGAATACATTCATTTTAAACATGGATGTCTCTTCTATATCTTTTAAAATGAATAAAGGAGGACAAAGTAATCGCTTTTTTATTTGATTATTTTTGTTTTATTGTACCCATTTCACAAAACATGTTATTAGAAACACATTTTGCACTATGCTGTGCTTGACAAAACCTCAAAGCAAACACCCAAAGTGCCGGTAAAATAACTGCAACCATAAAAACCATGCATTTGTTTTGAGTTAATGTTTTTGTATATATTTGAAATCTAGATTGAAAATGTCATTTCAACTTCTAAGAAAATTAAATAAAATTTGAATAGTTAAAAGTTTGAAACAAAATACCATTAGTCATTTTGTTAAATATTTTTCAGTCAAGCATAACAGACAAGGAGCAGCTCATTACATGAAGTTGTGCAGCTGATTACTAGCTAGATATATCATGTGAAAAATATAATAGTTAAATATAATAGTTTAACACGTCGTTACATCTGAATTTATTTATTTTCCTTTGTTTTGCATAGAAGCACTTTCTTTGTAATCTTCCTGATTCAGGATTGCATCGTTTACAAAAATGTAGTTTTTTATCTCCTCAGACAGTTAACATTTACAGGAATATGTAGTTCAATAATCATAAGTTTGAGGTCAGTATTGCATGATAATACAAAATAATGCTTTGTCCTTTTAGTGTGTTGGATGCAGAACGTGCCAAAGCAGATTTCGGCTATTGCCTGCTTTTAATTTGCTGACTTTGTAGACCCTAAAATTGATATTATTGAGTAATGTTGTTTTGCATGACCAGTGGAGAATGCCCCGCCCTATGGAAACCTCATTGGACACACGTGACCGCTCATGGGCGTGGCTTTACGTCCTCGCGTAAGATTCAGGCTGGCCTTCGTCGAGCCTCAGTCGACTTCTGTTTCATTGATTTATAGCGTGCGAAGAGAGTAAAAGTTTTAAAAGTTGGTGTCCTGCTGAAGTGCGACATATTTTCGTTGCAGCCGTCTGCAGGTCAGCAAGTGTGAATCGTTGCAATTCACGTTTTAGTCCTTTTCCTTTGTGAGGGTGAGTTTTCGCGCGCGCATGCATGTGCTGCAGCACCGTCCATTGTGGTTAAAGCTAGCTGTTAAGAATGCTGTAACCTCAATTATTGCGATGCTGATTTTTCTTAAATCTGCTTTTTAGTTGTTTTAGTTTGCATAGATGTAGGATGCATGAATCTACGATGCTGTACAATAGTATTATGTTTTTTTTGTGTGTGCGCGCATTTTCCAGCTAGCGTAGCTAGTAAGCTAACTACTTCTAGGCTATTTAAACAAGCGCGTGTTATTAGTGAGTACCACGCGAACAACGATGTCGCAAAATAGTCAGACCTTAATCCAGAGCACAAGGTTTTTGCATAAATATTAAAAAGCAGTTATCTTAAAAAATGTAGCATGAACTACGTTTGGGCCCCGGCCTGTTCGTGCATGCGTAGTTAGCTCGTTAACATACTAGCATACATAAAAGGTAGCACAAATCGTTAAAAAGTCGTTAATATAGTAACTCTTTCTCAAATGAAATAATGGAGCATGTTTGTAAATCTATTTAATGACTGAAATTTAAAATGCTAAACCAGTTTCTGCTTTGTCATTACTTTTCCCCTACATTTAGGTCGATATGGGTAAGAAACAGGCAGGCAAATCAAAGAAGGATGTTCAGGAGGTGGAGGAGTTTGTGGTGGAGAAGGTGATTGACCAGCGTTTGGTCAATGGTAAAGTTGAGTTTTTCCTCAAGTGGAAAGGCTTCTCAGAGTGAGTACTGTTTTTATTTCTTGCAAGTATTACATCATTTTGATTCCTGCAATGAGAGTAACCAAGATATCTTGTTTTTTTTCTTCAGTGCTGACAACACTTGGGAGCCTGAAGAGAATTTGGACTGCCCTGAACTCATTTCTGCGTTCCTGGAGTCTCAGAAAGGAGTGGTAGAGAAACCAGAAGCCGTAAAAAGAAAATCCTCCACTGATGAACCAGAAACTGATGAGAGCAAGGCCAAGAGAAAGAAGGAAATGGTAAAGTTTTGTGTTATCAGTTTCAGGGATTTGATTTTAACATTGGTTAATGATAAAACTGACTCAAAATTGTGTTGCTCCAGTCTGACAAGCCAAGGGGGTTTGCAAGAAACCTTGAGCCAGAGAGGATCATTGGGGCGACAGATAGCAGTGGAGAGCTCATGTTCCTCATGAAGTGGTAAGAAACCCGTGTAGTTTTCTATATTTCACTGGATGTAAGAACAGTGGGAAAATGTATACATGATGTTCCTAACCTGTTATTTCTGAGGAGCACAGATTATTTTACAGTTTCAGTAGTTTTTGTCCTGATAAAGTTAGTGGCGTTTAAAACTACAATGAATCACAATCATTTTAGTTGTTCTCCAGAATAAAAGTAATGAAGAATACAAGTGAAGTAATCCCTGAAAATTGATAGTCCACTCAGAAATGGGATTGTCATTCCAAACCTGAATTCATTTCTTTAAGGGAAAATATTTTGAATGCTAAAATATTTTAATAAACGGCTTCATTTCCCTGTGACTTTCTATTGTACGGACAAAGTAAACAGTGGAAGTCAACTTGAATGGGAACTGTTTGGTTGTCAGTATTCTTCAAAGTATGGTCTTGTGTTCAGCAGAAAGTTAGTCAGTCATACAGGTTAGGAACAACAAGAGGGTGAGTAAATGCCATCATTATTTTTGAGTGAACTGTCTCTTCATGAAAGGCCTGTAGGGGGCAGCATATCCACATACAAAGCATTTCTGATTCGAAACACAAGATAATGGCTTGTGAAGTTCAAGGCTGCACTTCCTACACAAATTGTTACAGAGTCCGTATTATCTGTAACCAGAGGTATGTTTTGTGTTCACAGGAAGGACTCTGATGAGGCGGACCTGGTACCTGCAAAAGAGGCTAACACCCGTTGCCCACAGATAGTCATTGCCTTTTATGAAGAAAGACTAACTTGGCATTCCTGTCCTGAGGATGAGCAACAATAGCACCCCACATCTCGCTGAATTGTGCTTTAGTGTCTTCCACCTGTACAGTGTTAGCAGAAGTGTTCATACCCTGACAGTGGAAGATTTTTTTTTTTTAATGTGTTGAGGTTTGGCTGGAAGCTATATGCATGACTGTAGTAAACCAATGAAAGTATGTAAATGAGGTGAGTGTGTTTTTAAAAATTACTACGTAGGGAGATTTAACTATTCATTTGACTAGGTGTCACAGAAGTGCTATTCATCATTAATGCACTCTGTCATGTTTTTCTTTCACTCTTGTCATTCAGAGACATCCAAAACGTGCATTCTTTCATAGTCCTCTTCTGGTTTCTACAGTAGTAGTTTTTTCCTTTTATTTCTTATCGTTTACCTCAATATTGGAATTGTCTGTTTATGTAAATGTCTGTGTAAATATCTTTTATTTTTTAGTTCAATAAAGGTTTATATGCCTGCTTTTAATCCGCTTGCATGTTTCTTAATTACCCAAAGCAGATGTGTCTGATGTTAAAAATCTTTACTATCCGCCTCAAAACATGGTTGAGTGCTTTCTCTGGGTTGTTGGCAGACAATAGGCTTTCATATTTGTGATGTACTATAGTGAAACATTTTCCAACAAATGTAAAATTGGTTTAATGGAGTGGCTTTTGTTATTTGAAAGACTTTGTGCTCTCAAATAGTTGTCTCTAATGAAAATTTACCCACCTGACCAAACAAGATGTAGATTAGTTTGTCCATCAGAACAGATTTGGAGAAATGTAGGATTACATGAGTTACTCACAAATGCATGTGAATGGGTGCCATCAGAATTATTCTAAACGGCTGATAAGAACATCACAGTAATGCACCTTTTGAAAGTGAAAGATACATGTAAGAAAATTTAACATGTTTTCATGCACTATTCTTAAATGAGATGTAAGGATTGTGATGTGAGAGGATGGGTGTTTACATTGGAACAAACATGGATTGATAGCATTGACTTGGCTTGTAAACTACTTGAAACATTGCAATGATGATTGTTTATTAAAAACATGCAACTTTTTACTACACTTCCTTGTGGATTGTGGTGATGTTTTTATCAACTGTTTGGACTCTTATTCTGACAGCACCTATTCACTGCAGAGGATCCACTCATGAGCAAGTGCCTTAAATTTGTACTAATGAAGAAATAGCCAGAGGGTGAGTAGATAATCATAAAATTTTCATTTTTACATTTAATAATATATGGATCACCATATTTGTATTAAATTTGATAACCAACGTTGCTGTTGACAAAACACTTGACCTCTTCTGTTATTTTAACTGCCTTAAAAATACAAAACATGCCACACTTCTCTTCTGCATGTTTTGTAGGTCAAACCTGTTTTACAGTAATATTAGTGCATTAGCTTCATACCAACTGGAGATTACAAATGAGGAAGAGTGATTTTTCCCGTAGTTCATTCACAGTGCATTTGCTTCCAGTCAGGCTTTTGTGGGTAGTGTCTCGCGCTTGTTTGCCATCTTTATAGGAATGTGTAGACTTTTGCAGGAAGAGTTCATTTGAGTATGCACAGTAATGTGAACGTGTATCACTTTCTTTTCCAATATCCAAAAGAATCGTGGGGTTCCTTACTGCTTTGACCATTTAGAGAGGCTATTCTGTGTTCAAAGCACAAAATGATTTTCATGTAGAGTCTCTAGAATTAAGGAAGTAGATAAAAGAATAGCCCACATTTTGTAATTGCTTTTAAATGTCTAATTGCACAATTTATTTGAGTCACAAATTTTCCAGAGCCAGAAATAATTATTCATTTTTTTGCTTGTTTTTAGGTGTGACTTTCAGAGGTCTCTCTTTTAATATTTCTGAGCGTCAATCACAACTCAGTAATTGCTGTCCCGGGCTTTATCTAGAATCAGTTATATATTGTGCATATCTAAAATACACACAGACAGTCAGTTAAGCGTGGAAAAATGTGACCGATAATGTCATTACGTTTCCTGACCTCTCTGCTGCCTCCACCATCAGGGTTAGAGTTCATGTTCTGTACACTTTATCTAACATGGGGTGCGAATGGCGTGGGTTTCTCTTGGTAAAATGCTTCAGATTTTTTCTCAGTAGAAGAGTTGCACATCATGGAATTCCCATTAAAAACCCTCTGTGTGCATGATCTGGGTTGTGATATAGTCATTAAAGTGGAGGGAAAAACAGTCATGTACCATCTGACTCTCTTATTCAGTGGCGATATCTTGAAACAAGAGAAAGTAAAAGAGCAACTTGACATCTATAACCACGTCATCAGATCATGACCACAAAAAAAACCGCAACACATTTATTACTATTTGCATGGCTGGTTGCAGGTCTCATGACAAAGATTAGCAGCATAGTGATGGACTTTGAGTTCTAGAGCTTTTTTCTCTCTAGAACCTGTTTTTGTAATGTCATCCTGAAATAAGCAGGTCAGATGATGAACTGAAAACTCTTTACCGTGATAAAAAAAGCTCTTGCTGATGTATGTGTGTATTTGTACTGGCTACTAATAGGGTAATGTATTATACAAGAGATAGTACTAACTGTCAACATTCAATCTGCACATATTGTTGTTACAAGTACTGATTTCTAAATTAGGAAATCAAGTTGTTGTAGAGGTAACATGGTGGACTGTATTATGACACAGGGTATGTATTGATAGGTAAAAGTCCAGTTTCCCACTATACTGGACCTTTGAGTAAATTATCAATATAGAAGAATTTAATCAAGTATATTTTTGGAAATCTGTTCAAAGAATAAAGTATTTTAACACCCTTGCAGAGTCAAAACTGCTTCTTTGATAAAATATTACCATGGGGAAACAGATTTTGGAAGACAAATGTCAAAAGCAGTACTCAGTACTCAAGTTACACAACTTGTAAATTTTCACTCACGCACACTCCACCCAAAGGGTCTACCCATGCATCAGTAAATATAACAGTGTTGAGTAAACAGGGTCTGCTGTAAACGGTGTCAGACATACACTGAGAGGGTAAGAAAATACATAGATTGCGAAATTAAAGAAGCTGATGAGAATCAAAAAGCTTAATAGACACAACCTAATAGCAAACTTAGCTACAAGTAATTCCAGCAGAATAAAAGTAATTCTAAATGAAAGTCCAAAGAAGTTTAAAACAACAATTTTGTATGTATGGCTGAAGAACAGCTGAGTGTTATATGTGATAGACTGTCAACAAAAGAAGAGGAGAAACTTGGAGAGCAGCAGAGCAGTCAACACTTACCAGAGGAGAGCAACACTGCAAGTAACCAACCAGTTATAACCAGCCAAGCACATCCATCAGTGGAAGACCAAGACAGTACAAGGTAAATGAGCTATGTGAAATAGTCTAATAGATGTGTAAATATCTTAAACAGAACCCAAAAGCTCATAATCTGTTTTAAATCTCTGATACTGCCCACTACATCAGTAAATGTGCTTTTGTTAAGAACAATATACCTTTATTTATTGTTAACCATTCTAGCATTTTATCTCACAATGAATGGATTCTAATTATAAAGGATTTTATAATTATTATCTTAAATGTAGTTTTATAGCATTTTAGTGAATGTCATAGCAACCAATTGCTCATGAAAAATATGTATGCAATTCTGAAACAAATACATAATAGCACATCATAGTTTCGAAGTATGAAGATTTTGGTTTGGGAGAATGGTTTTGCAAAATAGCATAAGTTATGCTTATTTTTGAACACTTCCAAGAACTTTTATTTGCGGCCATGTTTATCTATACTGTGTTTATAATGCATCAGTGATACCAGCTAAAAAATATTAGGTCTTGTGGCAACATGTCCTCTCCACATAGCTGTCATGTGCCACTGAGCACAAGTTGTGGTAATTGTCAGTTTAACTTGCCATCTGGAAATTCTGGAAACATTTAAAAAGGAAACTGAAACAATAGAAAGAGACAATTTCACCTTACAAGATTTGTTTGCTTGTATGCCATCTGTTTAATACATGCATACACACATAAAACTACAATATATGAATAACATTTTAAATCTGTTGTGGATTTACTGTCAGGTCCCATTTAGTGCATATCGCTCCATCCTTCCATAACAGGCTCTTTGCAAGTCCTCCATTACACTGTCAAAGGTTTGCAAAAAGAATAGCTAACAGGTCAGACTGAAATGCTTGGACACACCGGTCAAGATAAGCTACAGCTACCTGTCTTTAAAGCTGTGATCCCTCAGAAGGATATCCGAGGGCCAGGGGAAGCTTTTTGTTTATATGGTCATATGGTTCAATCCAAATAACCATTATGATTTCTCAATGACCCATTTTTGTAACTTTAATTATAATTACTGTGAATATTACAGCTATCTATATAGTTCATCTTTTATTCAAAGTAAAAAAAACACCTGTTTTGCAAGATACGGATTAAATAATGCTCTGATTGCATTAAAAGTTCTTAACTCTGAATCAACAGCTATAGCTTATTTAGGCTAGGTCTCTATATATCAGTAAAACCCAAGAGGTTTAGGAGGAAGGAGTGGCAGAAAGTTGGCTACCAGAAATAAAAAATAGCCTATATTTTTTCATTTAAAAAAATTCCCAAATTTATACTAACGTAGGCTATTATAGCTTATATCATAACATTTAATTTGCTGTAATGATAACGCGTAAACAAATAAACTGAGAAGAGTTGAGAGGAGCGCATGCGCAGAACAAATTCAGAAAAACTTTCATTTCCTTCACGAGAACTTGTTTGCCACTTTCAATCACATCAGTCCCAGGAGCACCTGGACTGGACCACGGTGGCAGAAATACACGACACGACAGAAAAAGGTGAGAATGCAAAATCTGAAATATATATAAGTCGAGAATATAAATAAACATGTAGCATATTTAGGAAAAGGGCACCAAACAGTCGAGTGACAAAACTTTTGTGTCATTGTTACAGCTGCCTTTCGTTTGAGTCAAAGCTGTTTATTCTTTAATCTTAGGTCGTTCGTTCAACGTTTTCAGCTTTGGTCGCGACTTATAGCCTTCAATTTAACCATCTAGTCAAGCTTGTAATTTTAGAAGTATGTATTAAAACACACGTGTCAAATGAATGACATTTTTGTATTCAAGTTCAGGGCAAAAAAATAAATAAATGTGTGTCATATTATAGACCCAATCCAAAAAATAGACAGAAACAAAAAAGTATTTAAAAAGTAAAAACCACCAAAACCAGGTCAAATCTTGTAAGTTCAGGGTATCTTGTTGTCTGCTGGCCAATTAGTCTGGGATTCCCAGTCAACTAAGTTATTAAGTTACCATCAAAGTGAATTAGTTAGCGTATGAATAAAAGTCACTGATGGCATGCTGCTGATGGGATTTTCGATTTTGGATTCAGGAAGCTTTATGGTTCCATTAGAAATAATTCTCTCTTACTTAGCATGTCATTGCAAAACATAAACAGGAAAACAAAGCCTGATTTCATTGAAGGGGCCAAAATTAATATCTGTGTTTGCTGTAGCATAAAATTGATTTATTGTTTTAATGTCTGGCATTACCCATTCATCACTTCTACTTGCTTCCCTGCTCAATAGTTATGAAAATCATCATTGCTTTTTAACCACATGTACAGTAAAGTGTTTGGTAGCATATTGATTTATGGCAAAAGTCATCATTGTCTTGTTAAGATCGGTAATAACAGTTTGCACTGACTATTTTATTTAGTCTTAATGCAATAGATCTGAAACGATCCAACACAGTACAAAAATGATTGGTCAGTTGTTGTTGTTCTTGTTTCCTTTTCAAATGCATCAATCTTGACATGAAATATGCATATATGAATATATAAAATAAATAAACTGACAAGGACTCTTTCTTCTTTTCCCAGTCAAGTCTCTGAAATGGAAAACACAAACCTTGTGAACAAGGTCAGTGTCTTTGCACCTTTAAATTTTTTCTATTCGTCTGTAGTTTTGCTTTGCGTGACTCAACAGTCTTTATCTATATAGTAGACTGATTTTTCAGATAAAACCTTGACTATGTGGGCAAGCAGTAAAATGCATTTTTATATCAATGGGTTGCCGGCTGAAAGAAAAGGAAATCTTCTTGGGTGGAAACAAGTTTTTAATTACTTGTAACTGAATTGCAGTTGCTTCATGTCTTTTGTCTGGAATTTTTAAAGAGGAAACTGGCCACCATATCTCTTTTCACACCCATGCATTAAAATGACTTCTATTGTGTGATATGTTTCATCAGAAATAATTAAGATGACCTTTCTCAGATTAGGTGCAAATTACATGGCTTGTATATGTTAGCTATTTTTAGGGAAGTGTTTTGTTTGACCTCAGATGGGTTTGTTTGCTATGATGCAACCAATTGTGTTGATTTGAGAAATTCCAGTTGTACATTACAAACTGGTGCCGAATACCCTTCAAAACTCCAGTTAGTGTGAATTGTGGGTGAAACAGCTGAATCTGAATGAAACTAGTGTTTAAAAGTGGTAAAACCGTAACTGAGAAGTACAGGCATGCTTTCTGCTGAGTCACTTCCTTGTTCAATTTGAAACACACCGCTGCTCATAAACACTTACTTTTTCTCTAACTGCAGGAGTTTGTGAGTGTATGGGTGCGAGATCCTCAGGTACACAAGGAGGATTTCTGGCACGCGTACATGAACTATGAGATCTGCCTTCATGTGAGTGTATACCTTGCACTTACAGACTTTATATTCTGAAGGATGTTGGACTGTCTGCCTATGCAGTTTTTTCCAGCATCATATGTTAACAGCATTAGGTTCACTGCATTTTTCTTGATTATAGACCAATAGTATGTGTTTCCGGAAGAAGACCTCTTGTGTGAGGAGGAGGTATAGCGAGTTTGTTTGGCTGCGTCAAAAACTACAGAACAATGCTTTGCTTATGTAAGTAAATCTGAGGATTTACATTTTACATTACATTTACGTTTACAGTAAACAAATAAAAACTGAGTAATAATATTAGTTTCTATTTAAAGTACCTGCTTGTAAAAACTGAATTGTTCTTGAGTTTAATTTCTCTCTTCTATTGCTGTTTTCTGTAGAGAGTTGCCTAAACTTCCTCCCGGGAATCCTTTCTTCAATCTCAATAGTGATTTCCAGATCACTCAAAGGATGCAGGGGCTGCAACAGTTTCTTGAAGTGTGAGTTTCTTCAGTGACTCTTTAAAAATCAGACATTTGTTCCTAGTTTCACAGACAAGGCTTAAGCCTGTTCCCAGACTAAAATGCATGTCTGAGCTGTTGCGACTGGAAGAAACTTGCACTGGCATATTTTAAAATAAGTCAGTGCCATTGTTTTGTCTCAAGATACTAGGAATGGTTTTCTAAGGCATGTTTGTAAAAGCTACGTAAATGACTTAATTTAATCTTGATGTCTTATATTGGTCCATTCATACTGATATCAGATTTGGATGAAGAAAATGCAGTATTTTTGCCATCTAGTGGCCGCTGGGATGAAAAAAACTTCAGATAATAATTTTTTTTTACTCTAAACAAAAGCATTTATTTCATATGTATTTTCACAATATTCAATGTAATAAAAAATATACACATTAAAATATAAATGTATGTATTTGACACAGTATTAACATTTCCCAAGATGGTTTATATATTATAAGTAGTGTTTTTTTAAGCATATTTTAATGGGATGTAGCACAATAATTTAAATGGATTCTTTAAATAGCCTCATCACCAGTTTCCAATAAACTATTGCACTCCATGTTTTATAATTAAATGGTTTTGTTTATAGAGTTCTACAGACACCATTACTGCTGTCAGACAGTCGACTGCACCTGTTCTTGCAATCACAGCTGAGCATCGCAAAAATGGATGCGTGTGCACAGGGACAAACGCATTACACGGTTGCACAGGCAATACAGCGATGCGTCGGGTTTGCCCGTTTCCCTGTGGAGGAACAGCATCAAGAAGAAGACAGCAAAACATGCTGTGACTCAGACTGTGAAAGGTGTGTGCCTTATAATAATCTCCCCCAGTGTTATTTAGATTATGTAAATTGCTTAAACTAGATGGATTTGGCATGTTAGATGTTCTATGCATCTGTAATCATGTCGTGGGCAAAACATTATAACCACATAAATGTTGAGAAGAATAGATATTTTGGCACTGTTGTAAGTACATTTTATATACAAAATTTTTTGCAGTACAACATCTTCTGGCTTGGGCAATAGTCTAGGACGTGCCACACCTGTTGAAGAAGACTCTACCTATAATGAAAGCTTTTCCCATGAATTTCACGTCACAAACCCTGAGGCAGAACTCTGTAGCAGCCTGTCTTGATCTCCTAGCAACCAGTAACATTTGCACTCTCTTATATGAACTCAAGAGATGTATACGAACACATCCACGCATACTTTATCAAAGAGAGTTGCTGCCCAGTTGCTGCTTCGAGCCTCCAGAGTTCTATTTGGATGGACATTGAAACAAAAAAGGTCTTGAATCCTGTTTTATTACATGTTGTGTTGGTGTCCATGTTGTTTTGATGTCTTTTAAAAAAATACAATGTGGTTATCATGTGAAATAATCCTCCTTTACTAAAAAGGCTGACCTGGAAAGAAAAAACCCTAGTGTTTTTCTTGATACTGTTATTCATGTTCACACCGGGTTTAATGTGTGTCTGACCAAGAAGCTTTGTAAAATGCTTCATCTGTACAGATGTGCTTTTGTTTAACAGATTTTTTTTTTTTTTTTTTAAAGTAAGCTGGCAGTTTATTACTTTAAATGCTTCTTAAAAATTCTTATCATATTAACATTGCTAAAAATAAGTGCTGAGGACTGTAAATTTGCGAGGATATGTTTTTTAAGTATATTTTTATTGTGATTTGGTGTATATTTAGCATTAAATTAATAAATATTTT
Source organism: Enteromius mattozi (assembly GCA_032359235.1). NCBI lineage: Eukaryota > Metazoa > Chordata > Actinopteri > Cypriniformes > Cyprinidae > Enteromius > Enteromius mattozi. The sequence goes on along the minus strand of JAUMHE010000027.1, from coordinate 1,218,572 downwards.
TTTAAATCCTAGTTGTGAATACAATCTGTTGTTGAAATGTAAATAGAGATAGTTCTGTTACCTAAAGATGATAAATGTATTATCTAAATAAAAGCCTAAACGCTAAATAATTTAGTAAATACAGAAAGAGAGTTTCTGCTCATTGAAGCCAATTGATATGCATTCTATTCATTAGAGCAACCATATACCAGTAAATTTGATCATTTTAGGTTAAAATCATTAGTATATGAGGATAAAATTAGGAAGGTTGTTGGTGCATAAGAGAAAGATGGTTTACATTTCCTCGTTTAAAAGATTGAGTATGTTGCTCTTAACCTGGTCACACATGCTAAATGGTTGTCGTTTTTTCCCTCTCTTTCGTTCTCCACTCACAGCGCAGCATTTTTCAGTATCTGATTGTAGTTTAACAGAGAGATTAAGTTCTCAATAAATGAGGGATGAAGTTTTTGACAGAAATGTTTGATTGAAGCCGCTGGTCTGATTGGGGGTTTGTTCGATCTGCGTAGGTGTAGATTCATCAGCGTCTAGCAGCAGCCGATAAACACTTTCAGTATTGTCATCCAGATCACCAGACTCACAAAACCTCACCAATCTCTGCCACTGCCAGTTATCATCACTGTGGTACCAACTAAACCCACATCACATATGTGTGTGTGTATATATTTATATAAGTAGTGCTGTCAAATGATTAATCATAATAAATCGAATCCAAAAAAAGTTTGTTGACATATGTAGCCTTTGTACTGTGTATATTTATTATGTACAGATATACATGCATATGTGTGTATTTATATTTAAGACAACTGTTATTTGTATATTAAATAGATTTATATATAATATAAATTATATAAATATATATACATTTAAATAAATGTAAATATTTTCAAATTATATACTGTATGAGTGTATTTATATACATAATAAATATACACAGCACACATATATTATGTCATCAAAATTTTTATTTTGGATGTGATTGTTTGACAGCACTAATATATATATATATATATGTGTATGTGTGTATTATATATGTATGTGGAATATGCAAAATATTCTGTTATACATTGAATATGAAGTTTTATTTATATTTTAATATTACAATATCATTTTTACACTTCTTTATTTGTATTGGTTAGTGTTTGCAAGCTAGATAGATAGTTAGAAACACTATATAACCTAATAAAATTAAACAAAGAAAGAAATATATATATAGCATATAAACATACATATATATATATTTTGCTAATATAGTGCATTGTGAATACACACACACACACAATAATAAATAATTTATTCACAATCATAAATCAATGCAAAAATCAAGCATTTGTTAACTGTTTCAATTACTCACAAAGACACCTAATTATCACTCTCATCTCCCAGTTCATCCTACGAACAGCAATGACATGATTGCATATAATGTATCCAGAAAGAATCTGAGCACCAAATAAGTCCTTAGGGGCATGATGGGGGACAAAACTTGTCGCATGAGGAAATAAAACAAAAAGCCACCTCTACCTTCAAGTCATGGGTCACTAATCAGAAGCACTTAGGCAGAGCAGGGGTTGCTGTGGTGATAGTGGGGTTGGGTGAGGGGAGAGATGGTCATTTATCACCGGCTGTTTCATAGTGAGGCTGAGCGGAAAAGACAGCGCAGACTCTGCAGACAAACGACCAACAATAAAGAGAATTAATCAGCACTGATTACCTGACTCCCCACAGCCGATAATGGAGGCTTAGAGAAACAAAGAGAGAGGGAGAGGAAGGACCGAGCAAGAACAGGCTACAATAGAGTTTAGAGGATCCTTTTACTCCGAATGGACATTTTTCGCTTTGTTTTTCTGTTATTATATAAAATAAACCACTAAAACGAGTGCCATGTCCCAGAGGCCAATAGCAGAGGCTTGTATTACCACTGAACGGCTGTCATTGCCTTACGGTCCGTCAATACGGTGATCAGAACTCAGCACGGGCTGATGGATTAAACAACTGAACGAATTGGATTCTTCTTGCTGTGCAACGCCAGCTAATCGTTCCCCACACACAGCAATAAAACGCACCTCCAGCACGGTCACACGCTCATATTCTCTATTCAGCCCACCAATCACTGCCACATCTGATCCTGATATCTGAGATGACAAGCATTGGCCATTTATACTGGCTGTCTGGTGAGCTAACCATCAAGTAAAACAGAGACTGTGATAAATCAGCCACGTCTGCCCTTTTATACCCAATATCAGAAACTACATGAGGCCTATTGGCCAGATAAAGCGTTCAGTTTATAAGGACGGTTCGCTTGTTTCAAATGCGAAGGCTTTAATCTGTTTAAGGCTGCTGGCGGTGTTTTGAAATACATTGAGTTCTGAATTATGTTTGTTATGATCTGCGTCTCATATTATAAGGTTACATCAAAAACATGACCCCATTGCGATTACCCTTACCTGTCATGTTAACCATTTACTTTGAAATAGCACGTGGCAGTCACTCCATTGCTGCAAACCTCCCATGAAGACTTCCCTGGTGCTCATTGGTTAAACTGCCATAACCGGTCTAAATGAACACTCCTTAATGGACCCTGATGGGTGAACTTAATCCAAACCCAGTTGCTACTGATCAACTGGGGAGAAGGAACAGATGGATTACTTTGTGTGTGTGCGTGTGCATGTGTGTTATATTGTGCAGTAATTGCTATGTTTCTCTGGTTTATTGGCTCTTAACCTTGGGCTGACAGCTACTGAGCAGGTGGGGTTTCTGTTGCTATGACAACAGCACTGAGTTCAGGAGTGTGCTGGCATGTAGGATATACCCCACTGCAGCTTGGCCAAAATCACCCAGAAAATAAAAAGGCAAAGAAAACGAGAGTGAGTGAGAAATCGAACGCTTTACTTTGAAGGATTTAGTGCTTGTTTTAGAGGCCGGTTTTAACGGGTGGGCCTCCTTCCCCAGGGCCCAATGTGTGTAGGCTATACCAGTGTTTCCCAACCTTTTAGGTCCCATCAGTACAGCTCAGGTAATGTGTTTACTTGATTTCAGACAATATTATGTCCTTTAGCGTTATCATTCAAGGAATCATACATTTGTAGCACAATTTTTATTGTATAAGAGCTATAAATTCTTTATACAGACGTGGATCCAATCGTGAATTAAATTAGAGTAATATAATTAATATGTGTAATATCTTTTTTGTTAATTGACATTCATAAGAGAGATTAAACTTACACTCACATATCATGAAAAGGCATAGAAATAAATGGATTTCTATGCTACCACGTAGAATACAATGAAGCAGTTAAAATGGAAACAATTGAAACAATGCAGAAATATGAAGCTTACAATTTTAAACACATTTATTTTTCTGCTGTATTTTCATGTTAATTGAGCTGTTATGTATGTTTTTATGTAAAAGTATAACTATAATTGTCTCACTAAAAATATATACAGTAGTCAACATTTGAAGTGGATCTTAGCCTTTCATCAAAGTTTTTCCAAAAACCAAAACCAATACCCATTCTTGTTTTAGGACAACTTTTTGAACTTTTGTGATCCACTTCAAATGTTGACTACTATACTTTTATGCTTTAATGTTTACAGATTTGCCCCATTCACTTTCATTCAGAAGCACACTGTTACTCTCTCTCTCTCTCTATATATATAATTATTATTAATTATAATCATAATTATATTATATCGTTATTAATCTGGCACCACTAGTTCACCAGTTGCAGCTGTGGTCAAATCACACTGAATTTCATCTGATTCTTCACTAGGACTGTAAAATGTTTAAAAATGTTTAAAGGGGGTATTTGTAAATGATTGGGTTTACATTTCACTTTAATATTGCAAGTTGCAAATACAATATTACATGTTGCATAGGCAATATTAGTATGCCATAAAATAACATAACATTAGATATTACAGAAGATCAAGAATAATTTGCATGTTTTTATGTGCTTCAGGTTGGGAACTCATTGGTTTGTTCTTATTCTGTGTTAAAATACAACTAGCACTATAATTAAACAATAGTTTTTCAAAACTTGAAAACTGTTACTTGTAAAATGTTAAGGTGGATATCTCTGAGTGATGCCTGCCATCAGGACCCATCTGTGCAGTCCAGCCCACAGATGAACGTCATTTCCTACACTTGCCAAGGCTGTCATGCTTATTCCATTTAGCTTGATGTTAATCATGAAATCTTTTTTAATGTAGTCTGATTGGATTGGCTGTTCTGCATCATGTTTACGTTTGTGTCCATATCTCATCATGAATCTGAAGTGAAGCGAGATAGTTATTAGAAAGCAGAGGGGGTAGAACAAGGAGAGAGCAGAACAGATGGTCTCCCTCGCCTTTCCTCTCTGCGTCCCTCGGCCTCTCTCCCCCATTAGTCACTCAGTCGGTTACGCACATTTGCTCTTCTTCTGTCTGTACCCCTCTCGCGCTCATTCCCTCTTTCATTATCAAATAGGAAATAAGATTACATTCTGCTGCCTTGCAGCTGCACCATGCACACGTTTATTAATATGTTTCTGTGCATGACTAACAGCCATTACAAGTCACTTTGTTACATCATTAACTAACCATGAGAATAATGTTTGTCACAATAAAAGCTGCTGTAAATATACTTGTATTTATTGGGTACTGTGTTATGCAGTGTGAGGGATTGCTCATGCCAAAGAGGAGCTGTAATAGAATCTATAACCTCTTTAATGAGCGCTGAGTCTGAGTTGCACTTCAAGATAATGCTCATCAGTATTTTTATGCAAGGAACAAGTAAAAGTAAACAAAAGTAAGATCATCTAGGCAGGGGAAACAGGAAACACTGTCCTGAGGCCTGTGATGAAAGATAACAAACTGTTGCAAGGGATTTAGAGTAGCCTATCTACTGATGTTCCTGACGTAAAAATGGCCGCCGCCATTTGTAAATTCTAGCTTCCAGTCTCACTCAAGTCCTGCTATTTTTAGTTATACGAAACAGTTCGTTTTGCAGCTTGATAATGAAAATTGGTGTATCCTTTCATGTTATTTTAATGTATTTTCTTAATTATGAACACACTGGTTTGTAGTACCCCATACGGTAAAAAATATTTTTTTTTCTACCCAAAATATATTTCAAATATATGGTAAATATATGTTGTATTTGTGATGCTCCAAAAAATATATTTTTGAAATGGAAAATATATTTCTTTTAAACCAAAATACATTTCAAAATATATTTTAGGGTGAAGAAAATACATTTCCAACCTTACAGTAGAATGAATATGGATATCAAAGTATCCTTTATTTCAAATGGATTTAGTGCAATAATAATAATAATGTTTACGTAAACACTTAAAAATATAGTATATATATATATATGTGTGTGTATGTGTGTGTGTGTGTGTATGTGTATGTGTGTGTGTGTGTTTTTGTTTTATTATGTTTAAGTATGTTATAGAATGAGAATAAATTTATAAAATGTATGCTATATGTATGTTTTAGACATCAAATAAAGTTTTTTTTTCAATTGTTACATGTGAACGTATTTTCTTAGATTGAAATATATGAAGGGTAAAATATATATTTTTGAATGATTTTAAATATTTTTAATTTGTATTTTGAAATAAATTTCAAAATATATATATTTTGAAATATATAATATATAAATATATTTTGAAATATATTTCAAAATATACAAAAAATGGCCAAAAAATATATGTGCTAAAATACATTTCAAAATATGTTCTAAATATATTTTAAAATGTATTTTAGCACATATATTTTTCACATATATTTCAAAATATATTTCAAAATACTTTTTTTTTTTACCGTAAACAGTTTTACTGTTTACTGCACGTTGCTATTTTACTCATTGTTTCTAAAGAACCGGAAGTCTCACTCATAGGCTTACTTCCGTGTTCTGCCTACAAGAGAAGAGAAGAGAAGAGAAGAGAAGAGAAGAGACAAACAGACGAATTAAAATGGAAGGGATGGACAATCTATTACTGAATAGCTGAAATTGAGACTGCCTCTCAGAGACCTTATTAAATTCTCCAATTAGTGTGAAGACATAAATAACTGCTTCCAATTTCAGTGTGTCACTCAAGGGCAGGATCCAGCTCCAGGGAAACAAAACAATTTAAATTACGTTCCTCTCGCTTTGTGTCCGGCCTCTCTTTTAATGCCATAATTACGCCGCCATTCTTTCGCTCGCCCTCACGACGATACATCACCTCCTGCGACCCCGATGATAAACGCCCTTCTCAAGAGAAACGTGAGCTAAAAAACAGCCGCTGTCCACTTTCCTTTTTTTTCTTTCTTTCACAGGAGCCCTCTCTCTCTTCTTCACCGTGACAGTATTTCACCGCGAGCTGCTGGGCCCCCACATCTATAATTCACGCGTCCCTCGACTCAGTTGCTGTCGGTAAAAATAGGAAATCCATCACCGAGACAAATGGTCGTTAAATGAAGCCCCTCGCAGCAGATAGGCAAAGCGGCAGATGAGGTTTAATTGTCTCTGCGTGCTCATATGAAATCAGTTCATGACCGTGGCGATATGACCGCGGGCCTTTAGAGGTTGTGGGGCATATTCTTTAGGGCTACATAGTGTTAGCGAATAATTAAAAGGCTTTTAATATCAGGGCATATGAAATGGCAGCAGGCTATGGTTACTCGGTCTTTGGTGGCCTATCGCTGACAAACATGATACATAAAGATGCATTAAAAAGGTCAGATATGCCAAAGTGGGGCATGTTTTGGTAGATTCACTTGTATAACCTGTTTATGCGGGCTATGGACCTGTTAGGAATGAATTCCACTTTTTAGTTTTTTTAGTTTACGGTAAGTAGCCTTTGTTTACTGGGTTTAATACAACAACGCTTAAGAGAAATTTTCTTCAATAAAACACAAAGAGTCATGCAACTTGGTTTAATGTGTGGTTAAGCTTGGTAAATATGAGAAATGTGATAAAACAACCGAGGTAGGCCTAGTTTCAGCAACCAAAATAATAGTATTTTTAACCATCAACAGCACGTTTTCACTTTATATGGTGCCTGTGGGAGCCACATTCAAAGAGATAAATTTTCTCTAATTGTAGGCTACAAAAATACATCCGTTGAGACATGAATTACAAGTAATGAAAATGTTTTAAATATATGATCAGAACACGATACGCCTGAAAGATGAATAGCAATTAGCAGTATGTTCATTTTAAAGAGCTTAAAAAGACAAATTGGTCTTTCAGAGAGGCGTTAATGATGAACATGAAATACTACCAGACCACTAGAGGGCACTGGACATGTGGGGGAAAGGGTTAAGTTTCCTGCAGTGAGACCTAAGGTAAGATTTTCACCAAAATATCACACATGCAGAAATATTCTGTGCAGTAATGGAGTAGACCCCACTGCCATTCGCCAAGAAATATAATACCAACATGAGTAGTTTGTTTACATTATAGCATGCAAATGTGAGCCAGGGAAAATATATATATATATATATATATATGATTTAGCAAACAATGAAAATAAAAGTGATGTTTTTACTATATACTAGCATGTATGTTTCAATTAGCTTCTGAATGAATGGGCTGCGTAAAGTTAGCAACCATTACCAGCATGGACATGATTAGGAAATAGGCATGCATAAGTTTTCAAATGTATAGTGTGGTTTGTGCTTAATTAAGACAAGAGCTTGAGCAGGTTTTCTCTCTCTTTGTGTGTTTGTGTGTGTGTGTGAAGGCGAGTGCACCTGAATGCATTATTCATGGGTCAGTTTAAATAGGAATTTTAGGCTGTACAGCAGCCTTTTAAATCTCCCATCAGTCTGTCATCCTCTGATTCACGGCAGCACTTCATCACCTACCTGAGAAGGGAAAAGAGAGGGAAGGAGAGAACAAAAGAAAGACAGAGAGAGATCTTTCTGTCTGTCAAGCTGACAGGCTGCAGTTGCTGTGGCAACTCCGTAACATCTTTCTCTGCCAGTCGGGAGGAAATGAGCTGCCATGTAGCCTGTCGACCATCTATCACTCTACACTTAAATGTGCACACATACACACACGTTCATTCTGGCTCTCGCACACAAACGCTACATCATGTCGCAGGCTATCTGTGTTTTTTTAGCAATATGTTTGTATGTTTCTCTTATTGATTAAACCTTTTCAAACTGAAGTTTTCAGAGAGAAAGGGAGAGAGAAAGACAGAGGGGCTGGAGCGGTAACAGAATGAGCTTAATAACTTGCTTCCCCCTGCTGTTGTCGAAATAATTACAATGTGCTCTTCTGTAGCTCATTATCATAATACATTTACAATGAGTATGCAATGTCATTCAGAGGGCAGCTTCTCTCAGACACAGAGGGAGTCTGCAGGCGTAAAACTGCCCTGTCAGCAGCTGGAAGTCTCCCCCAATAGGTGGCAGGGCTATAATGGTGCAGCATTAACTTCTGCCGTGCTGACAGTGCTCTCTCTTTGAGCCACATAAAGCACGAAGGAGAAAAGAGATAGACAAGGAGAGAGGGAGAAAGCTTAGAGAGTGACAGATAGAGGAGGAGGACATGAGGGAAAGTGTAAGGTAAAGTGAAAATGAGATAGACGGGAACAGGAAGGAAGAGAGCAAGGCCTAAAGGCCCCCTGGATGTCTCATGCCTCCTGTGTCTATACAATTTATATCGATATATATTAAAAATTAATTGTTTTAAATGCAATAAGTGAATTTAGGCATTACAACATTATAATGTACAGCATTTAAAAGGGATATTCATGCTGAGATTTTATTTATCCTTTATTGACAGATACCATTTAAAAAATACAAATAAAAAATCTGTACCCTAGTAAAAATCTTTAACTCATACTAAGTATAGTTCAAATCTATTAACATATTTACTGACAGATAACTCGAGACCTGCTGGAATACAAATGTTAATTAAACTTTATTTGGAGTATTAATTGTGCACAATGCATATTTCTTATTAATAAGAATAAAAAAAGTTTGTTTATGTCACTCTTAATGAGGATTGTGTAATATTGCCCTTTAAATGCTAAATATTAAATATTAAAGTGTACCTTTAAAAGTACAATTGCATGGCATTCTATTAAGTACATAAACATGAAAATGTATTTGTAGTATACCAAGCATGCAAATATGAATAAATACATGTAATTTATAATTTAAGTATATTTATATTTATTTTTCACCAGTGTAATACTGTCTGATAATCAGTATATTGTGTATCCCTCATAATAGCAGCAAACTTAAATTTAACACAATATTTATATATGAAGAGTTCATATGCAAAAACAGATAACTGTTTTTAACAATTCCCAAAAATCATGTCCTTTTCATTGTGCATTTTAGTTAATCTCAATCAAACTGCAGTTGTTTCTTTTTTGACTGGGTTTAAAAAAATTAACTAAAAACACAAAACGTGATAGCATACATGATAGCATATAAAAACCCTATGTGTTTTTGCAAATAAAAACAATTTAAGAACAAGTTAGACAACAATCTGAAATCTAACTTCTAATATCATAAAATTAAAGTCTCAACATGTACAGAATTGGTAATATAACTGAATAATTAAATGAATATTATATGGCCCGATAACCCTGAAAGATGAATAGCAATTAGAGTTCAATGTAAAGAGCTTAAAAAGACAAAGATATACAGTATATGGATATATATTAAAAATATATATAGATATTTCTGTGTTATTATTTTTAATATATGTACGTTCATTTACTACTGATGTTGTTTCTAAAAGGTTTTGTCAGGTTATTTGCTGGGAACAAATGCACACATGCACATTTACACACAGAGATAAACATTTGAAAAAAGCCTGTCAACACAAGCTGAGTTCCATTTTGTTTCTGCAGTATTTCCAATATCCACATACTTCATCCACAACAGGCAGTTTGTGTGTGTGTGTGTGTGTGTGTGTTTATGGGTGTGTGCCGAGCGGAAGCCGATAAAGCGACAGCTGTCAGAATGATGGAGTGTCTGTCAGACAGGATGTGAGCAGCGAAGGAGTTCAGTGCTGCTGCCTGCATCATTGACTCACATCTTTCAAGTCATTCAGAGACACATGCAGTCAAACTGAGACCCTCACAGTACTCTCAGAACCATCTGCATAGGACACGTGTCGTATCAATGTTTAGCTACCAAGCCAACATAATCAGTATTCTCTTTTAGTTTAAATGTAATTTTCTCACAGACACTCACTGTCCCATCAGCCACATGGGAGAGAAGGCCTACCTATATATATTGTCCCAGGCCCTGATGCAAAGACTAATTTTTTTTCCAAGCTTCAGTAGCAAAAGAGAATTACAGAATTACTCCATCCAATGATGCTCATGTGGTTGTACAGAAAGCCACACAATCTATCCTGTTTAATAGTATGTGTTAGTTAAGTAGATTAACTTTGAACTTAAATTGAGTTGGCCATAGAGTAAGTATTAATGCTGTGTTGTTAATCTAACCCACCTAAAACATGGTTAAACCTATTGCTAATGAATTAGTAGCTCTTCATAGTATAGTACCAATTTAAATGCTGACAAAAGCTACAATATAAGATCTCTAGTGCCACCTAATGGAAAACTGACAAAGCACTATACACGTCAAAATCTAATCATCATAAGTGCACCTTTTATTATTTTATTATTTATACCTGTCCGTGTCCCGTTTTCATTATGCCTGGAGTGTCATAGAGACAGTAATAGGTCTAACAAAAGCCTGTAGAAGTAACAAAGCAGATTTACATTTAAAATAAAGAAAGGCTTGAACACAACTGCGCAATAATCGCTTTTTAAAACAATTTTTAGAGAAGGGATTTGGCTAAATAAAAAAATAATGATAATAATAAACGAAAAATGACGACATTAGATGACATAGCCTACTTTATAAATCACTTGAGAAATATAAAAAGAGTAGGCTACGCGCGAGAGGGATTGGAAAGAAAGTTATATAGATCACAGTATTTAGCTTATTCGGTCAGACTCCTAAAGAGGCCTGCAAACAAAACAAATAATAAATATAATTTATCATTATAATGAACAGATTCATCTTACAATTTATTTCGAGTTACTGTTACAAATGTGACAACAATAGCAAAGGAATCCATAACACTTTCAACTGCGTGCCATTTTCACCATGATTCTCTTCCCTTTAACCACTAGGTGTCACACGACAACATTTAACGCAGACCAGGGAAACGCTGGGAGCGCGCTGCGCGCTGCCAGGTGAAGAGTTCAATGCGCGCCTCCGAGTGTGATGATGCGCGACCTCACATCAAACTATAATTCAATTTGCCACGAGGTAGTAAATGCATCGCTCCCGACATGTAGTATTGCGATCGTCTAAATAACGTCCTTAAACTGAGGCATGCCAATAAACAAATGCTCCGGACTATTACGAACACTTAACCTTATGGACAGAATATGTCTGCCCCCATTAGTTTCAGCGTTTCACAGCGCGCTCAGACATCGCAGCCACGAAATGTATAACGAGAATGGGCCGTTTATATCTATTGAGTATTATAATTTTAAGATGATGCCGTGATTGTACAAAACTCACAGTTTATGTTCCACTAACTCTACTGACATGGATAATATAATAACTCTCACATGCTGCGTGAAAATATATTCATGATGTTTGCGCTTTCATGTTTGCAAATTTCTAGATATGATCTCAAATGCTCTCTTTACCAGAAAAAAGGTCTATAAAAATTCACTTTATACCTTTATACACTGCCCATGACTTTGTAGTGAATTAAATCAGTTATAGCCTACTTATAATATTTCATCAAATATCCCACTGTTCATATATGTAAGGTGTTTTTTAATGGCTAATTAAACAAAATGCCTATGGATTTTATTAAACACGTTCTCTTTAATGGGCTGATGAGGCTGGAATGTGCTACTCTGAATAGGCAATTTGGATATCAAAGAAAGTGTCATTTTTTTTTATTAGCCAGAAAGCTCAGGTCAGTTGTTAGTTTCATAATTGAGAGCATTTTATCAGACAAAAACTCTGTGCAGTAGTGAAGGAGTCATTAATTTTATCAGCCCATTTTCCCAGAATAGACAGAATATAGATTTTAAATGCATATATCTGCTAAAGCATTATTTTATTCAGTTTTGAGAATACCTTATCTTCAATGCTGAAAGATATAAACCATTTTATGAAATCTTCTTACACAAATCGAGGTCAAAGTTCAACCCAGAAGTAAGCATGTGGGGCAGCAAAGGGTGTGAACTTTTTCATGCAGAAATTAAATTTCTTACACCGCATTAAACAAACACATCTGTGTTTTATGCGTTTGGAATTGCCAGTCTGCCCATTGTTTGATACTCAAACCGTACGAAAACAGACCTACAAGTACTCATAAGTCCTGTTAATTGCCATAATTATGAAGTGACGACATTGTGATTAAATTACGGCGGCACCAGCTGCTCTGAAGCAGTCACGTGAGACGTTCTGGGCATGTGTTTTGGTGTGTGTGCAATGACTGTAACCTTGACCTGTTATGGTGAAGTTCATGCTGTCATTTCCCCGAGACATAATTTATATGTACACAGAAAACCAACAAGAAACGAGGATGCACACAGACACATGCACGTCAACACATGTGGACTCTTCCTCTCGTACAGATTCTGGAAGTTGACAGAAAATAATGCACACATGACTTTTGTCAAACTGACAGGAAGGGTCGTACGCCTTTGCCCTGCATGCATCACAAAGAGTAATAGTTTATCAGCCACCTTTGCAAAATTATACACTGGAACATATGCACTGGCAAAGACAAAGGTGTGAGGACTGATAAAAGTAATGCAGTGGTCAGCATGCAGACGGCTTCTTCTGTTGAACGCACAGGCTTCCTGTCGTAGTTCCACAAATTCTCCCCTTTCACACTCTAAATGAACATATGGAGAACACTAATCAGGGGAATAAACCGTGCTGGCTGGAGCCAACTTGTGGTTGAAATACAGTCTGTCCCAATCAAAACGTCTCCATTAGTTTCTGACCATCTGGTCATTCGTATTTACACATAAAAATGGATCAATTAATCAGATTCATGTTCTTTCCCATGTTTAAAGGAATAGTTCACCTACAATGAAAATTTGCTGAAAATTTACTCACCCATAGGCCATCCAAGATTTGGAGAAATTCAGCATTACATCATTTGCAGATCCTCTGCAGTGAATGGGTGCCGTCAGAATGAGAGTCAGACACCTGATAAAAATGTCACAGTAATCCACAGGACTCCAGGCCTTCAACTAACATCTTGTGAAGTGAAAAGCTGCGTGTTTGTAAGAAACAAATCATACAGGTTTCCTCCAGTAAAACAGACCATGTTCTGTACTTTTTTTTCACTTGTAAACAATGCTTGATCTGTACATAATTTCAGATAAATTTCAATAAAGAAAGCAACATTATAAATAGAAACAGTGTGTAGTTAAAAACACCTTAATGATGGATTTATTACAAACACACATTTTGTGGATTACTTACATGGAGGTTACTGTCATGTTTTTATCAGCTGTGTGAACTCTCATACTGACGGCACCCATCCACTGCAGAGAATCCATTGGTGAGCAAGCGATGTAAACTAAATTGCTCCAAATCTGTATGGAGAAACAAACTCATCTACATCCTAGAAGACCTGAGAGTGAGTAAATTGTTAGCAAATTTTCATTTTTAAGTACTGTACATTTAATTCTTCCTGCGTAACTTCTTTTTGGCGTATTCATAAAGTACACTTCATATTGTACAGCATGACTCTGAATTTGACTCGCTTCTTAATGATATGCACCGTGAAGATATTTGAGCTGGGCCAACATTTGTGCTGTGTATCTGAGGATCGATGAGTGGTCTTAAGTTTATCTGATTTTCCACTGGCCGGACCAGGGGACAGGTCGATGGGACTCTGCCGGTGTCAAGTTGACCTTTTCAGGGCATCGGCGACCGGCCGTCCCCTGGGCACCCCCACCGTTCCTGTGTCACAGTCTGAGTGACACCGGTCCGTTCGGCTCAAACACAAAGTCCGGCCGGACGTCTATATCACGCTGTCGCTGCAGTGACAGAGATTGGCTGCAGTATTTGTGAGCTGTCCTTTGCTACTGACACTTTGCCAATGAATGTAGGCTAATTTATGCAGCCAAATCTCCTCTGTGCAAAAATGAAAGCTAATTGAGTCATTACCTGCTAATTCAAGGCAGTATTGCTTGTGTAAATTGGCTTACTTTGTAAAGCCATGTCCAATAATCTCTCTATCTTGTCTCTTTGTACCTAAAGGTAAAGGTTTTTGGACTCACTGGTATACAAGTTTATGTAATTATTTAATGTTTTAATGAATTTTCCTTACTGTATATCATGATTGTAACTCATCAGGGCATAAGTGATGTCAATGTTTTTCAAAGTGCACATAACTTTTTTAAAAAGTAAAAGACCTTTTCATTTTCTTTCCTACATTATATGTGATTGAGTTATGGTGTCAGCAGCAATTATGATGTTAAATGTTCATTTTAGTCATATTGCTTGAGGCTTTTCCTATCCATACGGAACAGAACTGATGGCTTATCTAAACCAGAAAAAGCGACAATGATCAGAAAACGAAAATGAAACTCCATCTGAAGTGAGATCTAAGAAATTAAACTTTTATCAAGCCAGTTCACACATTATGTTCTGATTTCACGGTCTCAGAAAATAATTATTTAATTATTCACAAGCTAATGTCTGCAGCGCTGCATCATTCATTATGAATCTCAGTTGCTTGTTTATGAATCGATGTGGACTTTTCCGGAAGGACAGTCACACTGTCATCATCAAGATTAATTAATTTGTTTCCTGCATAGCTAATGGATCCAAAGCCATCACCATGACAACTGTTGAGCACCTCAGACTTCCGTGTGTGTTTGTGTGTGTGTGGAGTTGTAGCAATAAACAACTCTAACTGCATTTTTTAGACGGTTGTGGTTTCCAGAGGAATTGAATGTAATGATCTTTCCTCCTCTGTGAGTCTGGTTCAAATAAAACTGTCCATTTCTCTTCCTCCGTGGTTTCTTATGGGAATAAACACAGTAATTTGTCTTTCTTTTGTGGTTTTAGTGGAGTAAATGTGAGACTAACATCTGACACCCACCCTGACCCTACTGCCGCAATAAGTACTGAAAGACCCCTACACTAAAGCACTTTCATTCGCTATTAACCAGTGATTGGATTTTACAGCTCTCGAAAGACAAAAGGTTCTGGCTTTCATACCATGTCCAAATATTTTGTATGTTTTATAGTGTATATACAAACATACTGTGTGAATAATGCCGGTACCCATAAAAATGCTTAGTTCTGGTGTTTAATAAAAGTTATTAGGGCATATCTTTTATATTTCAGTATAAAATTTGCTTTAATTGCATGATTTGAATACTTTGGTAATATATTCAGTATATTATAATTGGCTGTATAGTTTTCTCTTCTTTAAATGGAAAGACCAGTGTTGGTTTATATCAATTATCATGAAACATACACATATGCATATGGAAAAATTATTAATCATAAGTATTAGACTTACAAAAGTGACATTGAAGACATTTAGAATGTCTTTATACTTTCTATTCACTAAATAATCATGAAAAAATATTACATTTCCTTTAATAAAAATGTTAAGCAGCACAAATGTTTTCAACATGTTTTAAACGTTTCACAATATTATTTTTTTTTACTGTATTTCTGATTAAATAGATGCAGCCTTTTTAAGCATAAGACGTTTTTTTTTATCTTGACGAGAGTAAAGAAAATAGGTGTTTGCATCTTTATTTTAACATTTATATGGAAACCATGGATAAAAATATTATTTTACAGAAAAAGTCTTTTCTAGCACTGCCTGTCACCCTAAATCACATTGCTACCTGAAAGCTCTTCTCCTGCTGGTGATAGATGGGTGTGGCTGTGACCTGGTTTGCCTGGTTGCCTCATAATGACTTATTTTAAGCCATGTTTAAAAAGGCACTGAGATACTGGGTCATGTTTTCGGATGGCTCCATAGGGACACAAGGAGAAAGTTGAGGAGACAGAAAGAAAGAAAAAATCTCTTGTTCATTCCAAAAGGACATATATATGATTTATCGTTTAGTGATAAATTGTCAAATGTATCTAAAAATTTATTTTTCTCATTTATAAGTATACAGTTGATAATAATTCAGCATTAGTGCATGTCTCAGCTATTAAAGTACTGGGCTAGCAACTTACGATATAGTTGGTTGGATTTAATTTGCAGCTAGCCTCATAAGTTCTCCTTCCACTCCAGTGTAATGTTACATTAGTAAAATACTTTCAAATGTTCTGAAGCTTGGTATGATGTAATTATATCACATTATGTTGAATAATTTAACATTCACATACTGATGGATTAATGAAATCTTTCTATCACTGCACGGCTAACATGACTGTTTTGACATGTGCGATATGATGATTGTAATTTGAGATGCCCTTTTGGCCTTGGTACCATCTAATGTCAAATAAATCCCTGGTTAAGTAGTTGGACTGTCCTTTGTCTGAGATTAATAGGCTTATTGAACTTACACTGTATGAAATATGAGAGACCAAATTGGAAGGGAGAGGAAGACAGTGGTGCACAGATAGTGATCAGCTCAATAGGTGGCAAAAGATCGTTGATGTGCACAATTTTAATTGACAGCGTTTCTCTTTGTTTACTTTTTTTGGCACTTTTTGAACAAAGATGAGGAAAAGACTTTTGAATCGCGCTGGATCGTAGCGGCCATGCAGGAACACTTCTGCTTTATCAACATTCTGTTCTGAGTGTCAAGCTGTGAAACTGTCAAATTACCTTAGCGTGTGATTTCATCTCTGCTGCTGACAAGTCTGCCAGAGATGGGATTTTAATCTCTTAATAACTGTGCTAACGTTTTTCTGCACCTCTGAACACATCTGTCCATGCTCACCAGTTAAACACACTTTACAGAGAGAGAGAGAGAGAGAGAGAGAGAGAGAGGGAGCGAGGCGGAGAGATACCAAATACCAAGAAAAGAGAGTGATAAATAAGCAGTGCTTGTTTTATATAAAATCACCTATACAAACAATCACACAATACCTCATCATTGTTAGATCTTTGATTTGTTTTACACAAAAACATACTTGTGTCTTGAGTCATGAGGTTTCAGGGTTCACGAGTTCCAGCCTTTGAAATGTTTAGTCACGACAACCAAAAGACATTTTGTGTGTGTTTTCTCTGCGTAATATTTCCTGTTGAACAAGATGGTTATTAGCTAATCAGCTAATTAGAACCCCTGGGTTTAATTAGGGCAATAGAACACATATACACTCACAAACACACACACACATTTAGACCATCTACATCTCGCTGCTCTGTCAGAGCGCTTGTTAATTACTTCAGTGTTCATTAGTGACAGAGCCCCAGGCCTTAATTAGAGAACTGGATACAAGAGGCATAAACAAGAAGTATGGTCTTGATTACACACACACACACTTTCACTCCTGCTACTCATACCATATGTGTATTAACCATGTGGAATCTCTTCTCTGCTTTGGCTCCACTCACCTTGTTTAGTGTTTTGACAAACAGATCAGGTGAATGACTGATCAGATGACCAATAGATCCATTGATTTGATTTAGACAGTTGTCCTTGAATAATAGCAATGCGTTTATAAGTTTTGGGGGACAAAAGGTATGTTTTTGTTAAATATATTCAAATTGTAATTAAATGCATTTTAAAAACAACTTGTGCATCTGCAGACATTTATATTTATGCAAATGCAAATCCAATAGCAATTTAAATTAATTGCTGTTTTAGTAGCACTGAGATGATATTATAGTTTATAGTTATTAATATTTTGAATATCAATTTTTTAGTTTTATATTATCCATTTTGTAAATGTACTTTTTCATTTTAACGTCAGTGTTAGTAATTTTGTTCTGTGTTGATATATATATATATATATATATATATATATATTTCTTTTTTTATATATCATATACATATATATATATATATAAGAAATGCCTGCAACTAGTTTAAAAAGTTATATTTTTTCTATTTTTCTATTTTTTTATTTTCATCTATAATATCCCTGCATTAAAAGGGTATATTTTAGCATGATATATTATGTATTTTGAATTCTCGGCACTGAATCCATGACCTTGGCGTTGCTATTGTCATGCTCCAAATTGACCTGTAAATGCTGCAGATTAGGAACAAACCCAAACATAATTAAGATGAAAAACAGAACAGATCATAAAAGACAGATGTGTGTTGCAAAGCAGGACATTAAAAATAGAAATATAGTTTTTTTCCTGGTTGTGTTGTTCACAGCTGTGAATGTGCTCCTATGGGCATGTATGCATGCGTCTGTGCTCATATGCAACGAGGCCTTTATATGAAAGATGGTCCACAGAGAAGCCGGACAGGTGTGTTCTTGTATGTGGGAGGTTGGCTGAGTTAGAATTTGGAGTTCTGGTCCATGTGTGAGAGTGTGTGTGTCTGGAGCGTAGAATTCGAAGCCCAGCGATAAATCATTCGGAACCTCCCTCTGTAATCACACACACTCAGAGTTGTGATGTATGAGCCATGTCAGAATCAGAGGCCCCATGACACACACACTTCACGAAGCAACACAGGAAAGCACACACACACACACACACACACATATGGTGTAAGAACAGGAAAGAAGTAAGTGAGGAATTGCAGTGATGTTTGGGTCTCCACAGGCTTCATACTCATCCTCTGTCTCTCTCTCATCTGTGCTTTTTTACGGTCTGTGTCTCTCATTCTGTCTCTCCCTCATAACTTTTCTCTCCAGGTTACTGTCAAACAAATAGAAAAACACCTCAGCCACTGTGTTTCTTAAATTGCTTATATTGCTGTTGCAAACCTGAATAACTGGTGTACTATATAGAAGAAAAAAACAAACAAACAAAAATAAAATGGTTGACAGAATAATTTCATTTACATTTGCAAGTGGAGCAGGTTTTATCCCAAAAAGTGCCTTGGTTGCATAAACTCTTTAGACTAGTCTTAAAAAGTTAGTGATGCAATTTTTTTCACTCAAGAGTGGGTATAACTTTTAAAATTAAGTTATGAAAAGGCTGATTGGTCTTATTTGTATTACAAAAGTAAGACTGGTTACCTCTTGGCAACTGCTAGTTGGTAAAACTAGTTCTGAAGTCAGAGTCTTAATATGTCTAAGTTTATGCAACTGGCCCCTGGTTTAGTTTGCTTCACTGAAACATACCTTTTTAAAATGGGTATAGATAAAATAAAGGTAGTAAAGGTTGCTGAAAAAAATCCTGAACCATCCTCAGCTGGTTTGCTTCTTTTATTTAGTCTCAAAGGGATTGTTTACACTTTTCACCTGCGCAGACTAGGAATCCAGGTGGCCATCTAGCTAAACCCGCTAAACTTGACCAGGCTGGGATACCAGTTTAGGACCAGTTTTTGGTCAGTTTATGCCTTGTTCTTCGCTGAAAATCCTAATTTGGTGTTGCTGGTCAAAATCACCAATTGCTTGTAAATCTCATTATATTATCTATATTATCACCAAATCTTGGATACAAACTTCTTGTCAACTTGTATCTTTTTAAAACTGATTTAGTCATTTCAACTTTAGTTTTTGATAGAAAAAAGCATTATTTGTAAATAATTTTGGCAGTGTCCACACAACCATCAGGCCTATTTGTTAATAACATAGCATAACAATACATTTTAAACTGGTATTTTGTTGGCCTGTCACTTCTGACCTCATAAAAAGGTGGAGAAAAATGATTAGGGTTAAGCATTTTTTTTACCCTCAGTGTTTTCAGTGCATAAGGTTAGTGTGTCATAAGGAGCACAGGGCAGACATGTTGACTCATCAGAGGAAGAGAGAGAGTATCCACAGGGACAGGTGAAAGCTATGCTCAGCAGTTTTCATAGTGATGCCTGGGAGAGGAGAGTGTGACATGATGAATAATTTAAGATTTATGCTGAACATTGGACATTGACACACACACACAAACACACACACACACACATATTTAAAGACAGGAGAGTATACTTGCTGACAACCAGAAGAACTATGAGTGCACTCTGGGACTCTTTCACACTGGCTGTCTCCTGTTCACTGGCATTCCATGTGACTTATATCCTTTGAAATTGTTTTGATGTAAGACTATGGAGGGACTGGAGAGTCTGAAACATAAAAACGCTGCCTCATCAGAGCAAGTCTGAATCAAAAGTTGGCATAAAATCATTTTAATCTGGTCGATTCTTTTCTGAAAGTATGTACTACCTGCACTGAAGTGCATTTGACTCAGTAGTCGTTTAAAAGAAAAATACTTCATTTATAAAAGCATTCTGTTTTATTATCATTATCGTGATTATTATTCAGTCATTCGTGAGACATGGGACAAAACAGGTCCTGCAAGTGTAACATTAGATTTAAAATAATATTAATAATAATATTTACTGTGTCACAGCCATGATATCTTCTCAGGAATATGAAATATTATATAATATAATAAAATGATATATTTCTCAGGAAATGATTTGAAATAGTTAGATAATTTTATTCTCCTGAAGCAGGTTCAATTAGCAGCATCAACAGAAAACACAAAATGGCTACTACATGAACTCCATTTGTTTTGTCAAATTATTGTTTCAGTGATATAACAAAATACTTAAATGTGATTCTTGAATAAGAGCTTTATATACAATGACATACTCACTGTTTGTTGTGTTTGTTTTACAGTAATTAATTGATCCTATGTATTTGATAGTTTAAATGACTACAAATTCAGGTTTTCGTTGCCACTGTCAGATGTGTCAACTCTATGAATGAATATTTCATAGAGAATAATGATGAAATATAAAGATGAATATTTTGATAATATTTCATTGTGGAATTTGTTATTTTTTTGTGGAATTGTTGGTCTCATGTGAAAGTGTAATCTGTCTGCTAACATGAGAATGGGTTTTGAAATATTAAACACATCTTGACTGCTGTTAAAGATAAAGTTGAAGTTATATTACACGGTCCAAGGTAAAAAGCACATTTTGAGAAAAGTTGGGAGGTTGTATCAAAGCATAGCTCAGTAGCTTAGTACATAAAAGATTCATATATGCAATTTAACTTCAGAGTACAAGGTTTTATTTATTTTTTATTCAATTTTGCACCCTGTTTTGTCCCACTTCTCAAGCATGACTGTATATTAGCATCAAGTCATTCTATAATTTGTAGCTAATCATTAAATATTGCTCGACTATTTGCAAAAATGTATTTTTGAACAACCCGTATATCAAAGAGAAAGCCAGTTATTGTGCACACAAACAGAATATTTTGTGTTTCACAAACTGGGCAATAATGGCCTTAAGAAACTGCATTTTAGTTAATTCTTTTAAACATGTATTATTTATTCAGTTGACCACTGAATAATTTATGTAATTACAACAAACGCCTATAGGTGTCAGCACTAACAGCACCTGCGTTGCTTTAAAAACCTCATATTGGTGAGATTAGAATAATGTATTCTCTCAGTCTAGTTGTGACAATGTCTGAATTCCTCCTCCTTGATTTGAGTGAGCATTTTACATCTAGAGCTGTATCAGAGAGTGAAACGGTTCATATTAAAGCACCATCTGTTCTAATTCCGCCACAAATAGAAAAATAGACCAAATTGGTTGTCAAGGTAACATGCAATCTGCTGGGACAGGTGTAATGGGGCATTTTGACAGAGTGTTCTGGGTTTGTGTGTGTGTGTGAGGGAGGCAGTTTGTTGTGTATCAGCCACTGTATGTTGCTTTGAAAGAATATGCATTTACAGAAATATAGTGATTTGTTTATTGTTTTGAGAAACGATCAATGTTTGTATAAGGCAGCAGTGAAACGCAGTCTTTTGTCCGTACATTCTTATGTTTGTCTTTATGCGCAGATGTGGCAGGTTGCCATAGCAATGCCCTGGCACCATTCTATCACAGCTGGGATGAGAGCGTGGACTGGGGCCTGACCCCTGTGTAAACCTAGTGGGGTGTGATGCCTTCAAAACACAAGCTGGTCACTTCACAGTATGAGCCAACATATGCGTTCCACAGACAAGCCAACTGCACATGTGGGGGATTACTGAAATATAAACATAGACCTTCACACTGGTCTTTTTACAACAACTGTATGTCCTTGGACTTAAGTCATAGTTTTGGTTTTGTGTCTTAGAAAGGGGAGATGATGTTAATTTTTCATTAATGTTTATTGTGTGGCTTTTTGACTTCAGTCTGAAGTGTTATACCTAAAAATCTGTGTCACATTCTTGATATATTGAACTTACACACCTTGACCTTACCTCTATTTCCTTCTGTTCACATGCTAACACTCGTGCTCATATACATATATAAAAGACAACATCCCGTCGTGAAAGATCAAGGTGTCTACCTCTATGAAGCCAATATCAATATTGCTTTCAGAAACAGTGGATAATATTATGGGTGAGAGGATGTGTTTGTTGATGAGACTGGGCATGTAGACACATCCTTACATGTCTGTTACCACTAGCAGCACTTGACCTGTTTATATGGAGCATAAAATACTGATGCTTCATTTACAAAGCACACATGCAAGCGTTCAAAGGATCTTTGTTGTTATGATGTATAGTCAACACAAGGGGCAGTAGTGCTCTCTTCCAGTGCTCTCCTCCAGTCTGTGGTATGAATTTGTGAGGAAAATATGGATGTTTTAACATATTTAGAATGTTCTGGTGATAGTTGTGTCATAAACATAACGTCTGATGTTCGTAATCACATTTTTTCCCTGGTATTTTTAGGTGTATAATACACTCTCAGAAATAAAGGTACAAAAGCCGTCACTGGGGCAGTACCTTTTCAAAACGTACATGTTTGTACCTAAAGGGTCCATTTTGGAATCTTAAAGGCACTTAAAGTGTACATATTTGAATTTAATAGGGACAAAAGTGTATCTTTTGAAAAGGTACTGCCCCAGTGACAGCTTCTGTATCTTTATTTCTGAGAGTGTAGCAGACACAGCCAGTAATATACACCCCTGAAAGCATAATATATATACCTTTTTTTTTTTTTTTAGTAGCAACTTCTTGTATATTTAATAATATTTATTTGTATATCAAACATGTGATTCGGCATTGTGTGATCTTTATCAGCTGGTGTGGTTAGAGGAAAGAAAATACAGAAAACTAAATATTTGTTCAGGTCATGACCCACTGGAGTAATAACCTCTTGTGGTTTGTCGGGCATGCTGGATATCGTCCTTACAAAACAGTACCCACATGGACACATGCACACAAACAAAGCATCCAAAAACTGGCAAAGCACAACAAAACATTTACATATACTTTGATCTAAAAAGGAAGTGTAAGGGCAACTGTAGCTCCGGGCTGGTTAGCCATTTTTGACATGCAGTCTCTGCATTCCAGTTCATGAATAACAGTAGTCAGGAGCTGTAATGTGTTGTTGAACAAGAGAAAGAAAGTATGAGAGACAAAGAGAGAGAAGTGAACAAATCTTCCAATTTATTACTGTCACATAGCAATGAAAACTGATATTACTAAATGAAAATTAGCAGTGAACGAAAATGCTGGGCAATCCAGAATATTAATATATTTACATTTTATAATGTTCTATACCCCTTAAAACCCAGCCAAGTACTTTGTACGGGCTAGAACAAGGACCTCCAAAGTAAAGTACAGTAAAGAGATATTTTCCGTGTGCTTGAAAACCACATCAACATGTACTCATTCAAAAGATAAAGAGGGGTTGAAATGAGACATGCCCTTAAGGCATCAGACATCACAGCTGCAAACTTGTGGGTCACCAAAATGTACGAAACATATTACCTCCATCTCTGCGTTATATGTGGCTGCAGGGCTTTCAAAAAAAAAATCTCATTTGAAACTCTTTCAGAGGTGTGGTGTTGGTTGTACAGTGCATAGTTTAGGTGCTTTCAATCATTAAGATGGTTCCTGGAAGAAAAAATGTAATTTAACTCTGTCTCGTGTTGGCCTATCACACAATATCAGTCTTGAGAACATGAGCTATTTTGTCTTCCTCCAGTAACTATATTAACAATGAAAACTGTGGACCCAGCAGGGAAAACACCCAGAGCTAATTTAAGCTAATTAGGAGCTCTTTTCCCAACGTACCTTCAGCATCATCTATAGATGGGAATATTTCTGTTTACTATGTAAAGGAAGTAGTATATTTACTGAATGCAAATGTTTGAATGTGCTTTGTATATTAATGTATTGAGTTAGACCTTATTATTGGTAAGATGTTGTGACTGGGATGTAAACAAAGGGGAACATTTCTGCTTAAACCTCCTACAAAGTGACTGCATTTCCCAAATAGGCCCTTTCAATATGCCCTCTCAATCGTGATGTGAACCAGTGACCTAAGGATGAAAAAAAAAATCCTAACCTAATGGGATCTCGGTCATCTTGGTCAGCCCCCTGAGAGATTGGGAATGGATTAAACCGCTGTTTACGTCGCTAAGCTAACAGGCTAACACCATGCTAATCCCACTAAGCGGCTGTTTATGTAAACGCTCGAGCCGAGGAATCCCTGATGAGGGTTTTATTGACCTAAGGCTCAGACATGTGCGTGCACACCTCCACGCATTTAGATCACTTCACAGTTCCATGGATGTGTCAATGGAGGGATGGACAGATGGTCCCAAAGGCACTGAAATGGACACACACACCCCGTCCGTTTCTCCAGCCCTTATGCACATACAAAAACATAGAAAAAGAGTTAAAGTGCTAAGCCAAGTTGACCAGTTTTCTGACGACGAAATTAACGACATTTGTAGTTCAGGGGTCAAATTATTACTGAAACTTCCAATGTCATTGTATATGGATTTAGAAAAGCGAGGCAATTCATGTTTTGTGTATTTTGACCAAAGTACATTCACTGTGATGCATATAAAAATATACAATTAGTCATTAACATACACTTACAAACATGTCAAGACTATAGAGCGACAATAAACACTATCGTTCCCCATTTATTTATTTTATTTGTTTAGTTAACAAGGACATTGCACATTAATAATGCACCAGAATTAACCATAGGCTTTTTTTATCCGTAGTCCCTGCACAGAATCACAGTTAATTTATGTATTATCATCATTTCTTAATTTAATTAATTAAAAACAATCAAGAGAAATAGAACAAAAAAAAAAACATAACACATTCGAATACAAACGAATACAACCAATAGCCAGCATAGAATTGTTATATTGACAAAGCTAAATACTAATGAACCTTTTCTTTAACTGAACTCCAAATAATATGTATGCATCTATATCTTTTATAGTTGCTGTAATAGTTGTTTGAAATTAGTAGAAGAAAAATTAAGGGAAAGCAAATTATATTCTTTTGCAACTTGTTCTATGTGGGCCATCCTCGAAGAACTTCAAACACAATATAATGTTCATAGTCAAAGGCTAGGTTAATATATATTCAACATGTATATATTTTGTTTTGAATGCTGTTTTAAATGCGTGCCAAAAATGGACATAAGTGGAAGATAACTTGCTCTAGCTTTACTTCACTTATCTAGGCATGCAATAAAAACATGATTACATAAAGAAATGATTTAAAAACTCAAACATGTAGACCTGTAGCATACAAAAGTTTATTTTCAGTTCAAGGCACAATTGATCATGATTGCATTCCCATGTTGTTCCACATATTCTTCTTTTGTATTTAAGCAGAAATATAATAGACTAAAAAATAATCCCCACTGATTATCAAACAAATTGTTTATTCTGCTGAATGCATTTGTATATAATAGCTATTGTTTAAACTGACTTACAAAGTTGTTGTTTTTTTTTTTTTTTTGACCTCCTTCAAATAATTTGACTCTGTGCAGCCAGCTGCCATTTGGCTATTGGCGCTTGTGTCTTCAGCCTCTCCCTGTCCTGTCTCAGTATTGCCGTGACTGCGTTAAGTTCCTGTCAGGATATTGGCTGACGAGTGTTTAGCATGCACGCTGAGGTCTGGTGTCTAAGCGACCAAAATGCCAGTCTATAGATCACGAGGGGACTAAAGATCACATCAGCGGCCACACAGACACATGGGTGACACGTCACGCTCCGGTGGAATGATCCCTGCCAGCGTCCGGCGGTGATGGTCAGGGTAAAGACAGCTCTGTCATTAAATGCTGGCTTGTACTGGGAATCGCTTAGCCGCTCTTGCACAAATTATAATGTGGGGAGATAATAGTGCACAGGTGTGAGCCTAAAAGCCCAAAGAGGTCAGGATCTGCATATATACCTAGGCTGCCTATGCAAAGTATCTAAAAACAATTGGCCTACTGAGGCTTTCTGGTCCAGCACTAAACAAAATAGCAGAAATGCGTTTCTGGTCTATTCGTCCTCATGAGCTGTTTGTCTGTAGGATTAAATAGCACAAAACTGGACTCAACCCATAGCGGCAAACAAAGGAATTGCCAGAAGGTTTCTATTAATCTCAGTATTTTCAGCAGCTGATAACTTCATTTAGACTCTTTTGACAGACTATGATGATGCAATTTCAAAGTTATCATAAATCATAAAAACATTTATGTTTTATTCACAAAATTTTTAATGTACATTTATAACACTGTACTTTGTGGTTTCTTGCCTTGGAATTAAATAATCGATACAAAAACTGAGAAAGTGACAGCAAAGTCTCTCTTTTGACCAAATCAATCTCTCAAAATTTTCTCCCCTTTTGAAAATCCATAGAGCCTTTTTTTAGCTTTTGAAGCAAATGAGAATGCAAGATTAGAAGTTACAGAAGTGACATATAAACAACAAACACTGGAAATGTGAAAAAATCCTTTGTCTGTATACATATTTTATGGATAATGGCCGTCTATAAACAAACTTGCCACAAGCTGTGCAAAGATTTAAAAGTATAATTCACCCAAAATGGAAAATCTGTGGTCATTTAGTCCTTCTCATGTTGTTCTAAACCTGTATGATTTTATCTTTTATGTTGAATGCAAAAAAATGATATCTCAGTGACACCAAATGTAGTGTCTGGTGATGTTTGATTTTCTATTGCATGACAAAGTAATCTTCAAAATATCTTTTTTGTGCTCTACACTCGCAGAAATAAAGGTACAAAATCTGTCACTGGGGTGGTACCGTTTTAAAAGGTACACTTTTGTACCTATTAGTTCAAATATGTACACTTGAAGTGCTAATATGTACCTTTAAGGTACCAAAATTGACATTTTAAGTACAAACATGTACCTTTTGCAAAGGTACCACCCCAGTGACAGCTTTTGTGCCCTTATTTCTGGGGGGGTGGGCACTGTCCCTTTAAGAATACCTCTGTTTATCATATTATCTCCTTCTATTATAGCTAAACCTACAAGACTTGACTAGTTTAATTTCTCTAGCAGGCTCTCCTCAAAGTCTACATCAACACCTGGTAATGATTCAGCTCAGTGACATGTCCACCATATCCAAGCCAACCATGAACACCTATTGCCTTGTGGGAGATGTAGTTTGCATTGCAATACAGTCTAATGCAGGTGTGTGTCAGGTGTGACTTGGCTTTGCCTAGAGGGGACAGACAATAATTACTCTTGCATAGCTTCACTGTAAGTGTCTGACAGCTTGTCTATCTTTGCCTTTATCTTTTCTTACTCTTTTTTTTTTTTTTATAAATGACATTTAGTGTGAGAGTGAGTAGGTGTGTGAAAAGACATGATATTTCAGTTCATAAACATAGTTGAGTGTCATACCCTCCCCAGGCTGCTTTTCCATTCTTTTGAGAACAAGAATATCATTATTACTCAGACACTGACAGTGTGACTATTGTAGGGATTAACAGGAAGCAAAGAAGCAAAGAAAACCATGATGTACAAATGATAACACACATATGTTAAGCCCCACGGCCACCTCTGTCACTGAAGACTGTACCTTAACGTATGTATGTGTGTGTATATATATATATAACATATATATGTATGTGTATGTGTATATATATACATATATATACTTTTCAAGAGTCCTGCTAAGAATATTGTCAAATCTTAGAGCAGGACTCTTGAAAAGTCTCTTAAACAGACTGATTACATTAACTCTTGTGAAATCTCCATATGTTCTTCCTTACATATCCGACAACTCAAAAAAAAAAAACATCAATTTGTCAGACAGATGACAAATTGCACCAAATCCACACAGACAATGTTTAAATGGTAGGCCTGTCAAAAGGCATGTGAGCATCATTTTTCATTTGGATCTTGTGTATGTTTTGTATATGTGCTTTGCAAGGGAGGAAGACTATTTCCTCAGGGCTAATTGGTGCAGGTGAGCTGAACTTGAAACAGAATCGGTTTTATCTGATGAACCACAGTTTTGCTTGTAGGGAAAAACTGACTATGGAAATATTTCCCACTCTTTTCTCACTGCTTCTGTTTTTGCACTCAAGGGCATTTTCACATGACCAGCATCAGTAGTTTTTTGCACACTGTAAGGATACAATTATATAGAAACTTGAAAGGACATAAGCACACACAAAAAAACACAAGGACCTAAACTATTTCAAGGAGGCGCTACTGTATTAAAATAATGGTAATGCTTAGGTATAGGGAACAATTCTCACGATTAACTAGTTGTTAGTGGCATGCATATCACTACCATATTGGCTGTTTATTAATACTTATAAAGCACATATTCTGCATGACCATATTCTAAAATTATACCCTATACCTAAACTTATCAACTACCTAATTAACTATTAATAAGCAGCTAATTAGTTTAATAGTTAGAACATAGTTAAAAAATAAAACTGGACCTTAAAATAAAGTGTGAACAAAGAATTTTTCAGAATTAAAAAATACTCAGTATGTCTTTGTAAGAAAAATAGTCTGTTTAATGAAATGTGTTACATGCCTTTGCAATTGTGAAATATACTAGCAAATTATTATACTAGTAAAGATTTTTTTTATCTGTAATTTAAATTAGCTTGTCAGTTCACTATTACTCTCAGTTAAAGGTTATGGCATACAACCCAAAATTTCCTCTGCCATGCATCTATATGGAGCATCAGTAAAGTTTTTATTAAATGTATGATTAGATTGACCCATCAGATAAGAAATATTCTATTGTTAATATATATCAGTTTGTGTGTGCATGTGTATAGTTGTGTCCTTACATGCATATAATCTGAGGTGCTTGGTTTATTTAAGTTATTGTGGATCCAGTCATTTCAATCAAGTAGTGGCATTCACATCAGTTAAGTTGTAGTGAGACGTCCTGGGAGGTGTTGACAGATCGCACAAAAAGAGCATGCTAAAACGTTCAGTCCATCTCCACGGTTACCCGATCTCCTGCACAGACGGGAGGTGCCTCATTGGCTGCCAGGCTGGGGTCACTGTGAGGTTAAGACAGTGTGATGGATGGACCTCTCTCTTTCTGTCCTTTTTACTCTATCTGCCTCTCTCTACCCCCCATTTCTTCCTTTTTTTATATCTGATGCTCGCTTGAACACCCCTCTGTAATGTTCTTCTTGTATATAAATTTAAAATTAAAAAATACAGGCCTTATGTATGACAATAAGAGTAAAATTCGGTGTGTATTACAATACAGTTCCTTTTACTGAAAGGACGGTTTAATACATAATAACAATAACACAGAAAAGCTGCATTGAAGCTTCACACTAAAGTGAAAGTCCTTTTATAACCTGAGACGACACGTCTTATCTTAACAGTACAATTTTGGCTAATACGTAAAACATTCCTTTTCAGCTTTCTACATGTGGTTCAGTTCCATCTTTACCTGTTTAAGGATGGACATTTGGAGATGTTTTCATATGCTAGTGGTTTTGTCAACATAGGAAATATCTGAAATTCGAGCATGTAGTCCCTGTAAAACTACAATAATTGAAGAGAAGTTTTATATTTTAATTGAATTCTTTCTCTATCATGCTTGGAAAAATGTTTACATGAATTGCAGTCCAGAGCATTTTTTAGTTATCAGTGAAAAACAATATCCCATCAGAAACAGTTTGATCCTTGAATAAAGTATGTTTTTGCTCTGTGTGTGTTGCCAAGTTTGAATATGTGTGTATCACTGTGTGTATTATGCTTAATACTCTTTCCAAATAAAGCATTAGGGTTTTTTGCTGATATGTTTTGATTTTTTTTCTGATGCTTTGTTATGTTATTATGGATACTTAAAGCAAAGCCATAAGAAAATGTAAGCATTTTGTGTTGATTCTTAATTTTTGTCTACTTTAACCAGTTTAACCTTTTACAGTTTTTAACCAGGAAACTGTATTCTTCTGGATTGGATTCTTGCAGAGTGTGTAAGGTTTTTAAATTAGACTCTCTATTAAAACAGGAGAGCATAACTCAGTGAAACTATAACTTCTAATATGAAGACTGAGTATAGACAAAAGTTATACAGTAGCACATTTTCTAGGTTTGGAACAGGGGAATGGGTTAATTTATGTTAGACATTTTAACATCAAAATCACAACAGCGTCCACATTAAATATTTAAGATTTTTTTCCCTCTTGTACTCTCTGTCTCTCACACATAATCCAAAGAAACCAACAGGTGTTCACCTTACTTCAGCAACCTGCCTGAACACAGACAAAGAAAATGACTGAAAGAAATCTGTGAAATCAATTTTTGCTATAAATGTTTTGGTCAGTAACCCACATAAAATCTGTCATTCATGTTAATATTCATATACCTTAATAATAAATCATTTAAATGTAGACAACAGAGAAAACTGTTGCCAACTTTCAGATTCACATGTTAAAATGACTGCATGACTAAACTCCTGACATGAAATTACTCTTATCCCAATAATCTCTGTCTAAATAAATTAATTAATTAATTAAAATAATTGTATGCATTTTTCTTTTTACTCATAATGGCCTTCAGACATCTATCATTAATCTGTGTTGATGCCTGAGTACCTATAGATATGTTCAGTTAAGCATTTTACACCTTAAGGAATTGCGTTTCTTATACGAGCTATGAATAAAATTATTTTTTTGTTTTAAATGTATAAAATGTATCACTCAGTGTGAAAATCGTATAGACAATAATCTCATGGCTCGGTGACCATTCAGTGACCCCGGGGTTTTCTTTCGGGGGTCAGGTCAATGCAAAGTCGCATCTCTCCTCGATTTCGAAAACATTTAGTCTGTAAATTAAAATTTGCTCGAAAGAATACATCTTATAACAATAATATAACTTTTTACTACGACAGAAGCATCTTTATTATTGCTGTTGTTATGGAATAATTAATAGAGGTAAGTTTTGTATTTGTAGCTTATTCTGTTTTGACGAACGCTATTTTCGTTCATTTGCTATCTTAATTTATTGCTTAAGATCCGAATGTTTAATGCAGTTTGATTGTTAAGAGCGTCAATATTTCTTTAAATCCCTGATCATTATTTCAGTGAATAACTCGATGAGTAAACAAATGTGTGACTTTAGTAATTAGAATAAAAGTAGATCCTGTCTCCCTTTTATGTAAATTAAGTTTTATTATTATTTATCTTAAAAAACAAGGTCGAAATGAGGATTAAATTTAGCAAAATATAGGCATACTCGCTGTATAACGAACATGTAAACATTTAACATTTATTGGACGTTTCTTGCTTTATTGTTTTTGGCGTGCCTAAAATGCAAAGAGTATAATCGCATTTATGTTTTCACAGTCACGAGTCCTTCTGTTTAAATCATTAGAGACGGAACAGGTTGACATTTTGGATTGATTTGCGTTTATCTCTTCTAATTCTTTCTTCTGTTTATGTGTAATTTAAATAATTTAATATTTTTTGTCTAATGTTTTGTCTATTCTTTTTGTGAACTTGTGAACTTTTTTTGCAGTGGTTACTTAGTGGCTTAAGTTACTCAATGCAATAATAAATATTTTACAAGGTCTATTATTAAATTCAAATGGCATAGAGGGCCTTCTTTCGCGTTATATATATATTATATATCATATATATATATATTTCGTCACTTCAACATGAGGACAAATCGATAGTGCATTGCATTTTCAGCGCGTTCACAGGTGTGCCCATGCCCAAAAACGTAGAGAAAAATACTCATAAATTGAAAGTAAAGTTGTCTGTCCTTGGATATTATTAATCTGAATATCTAAACTGATATTTTGCATTCTTTTAGAAAGGACAATAACACGATTATCGTGTTGAACATCAAAAAACAAACACGCCGCGTCTTAGGAAGAAGAACTTACGCACCGAGGAGATATTTAGGCTCCATGCAGACTCACAATCAACCCTCATGTTCAGGTGGATTTAAGGTAAAGGTGAAGCTCAAACAAGACCGCTGTGAGGGTAGAGAAAAAGGTGCACTCCCTGTACTTAAGTTTTTTTAATTAACTAAAAGAAAAATATATGATTTAAAAAAAAAAAAAACAGCATGCCAGTCTTAGAAAATACTTTCTGTGCTCTATGGGTAACTGTTTGGTCATGCCTTTATAGTTGTATTTGAGAGTGTGTGAATGAGAGAGAGAGAGAGAGAGAGGGTGGGAGGAGGAATTGACAAGATATCTGAAGTCTGCTTGAACGTGATGTTCGGCTTTCAGATCTGTTATTCAGACTTATTTTGCTCTGTTGCCGCCTCATTCGACACACATCTGATAGGTTGTGATATGAGGAATCAGATATATCTTCAACACAATGGGGTCAGACCGACTCATCCTTGTCGATAGTTAAGATGATTTAATCGATGTTCTCTATTTTTTTCTTGCCCTCCGTTTCCCTTCCATAAACTAACAGGTCAATAGGGTTGTCATCACGAATGACGGTGACAGCATTGCGCATCCTCTTTCGTGGATAAACATGCTTACCATGTGCCAATATAGCTGCGTCCCTGAGGAAGAAACCACGCGCGGGTGCATATATCAGTTAAAGAGCCAGAGAGCAAGTTATCTGTGGATTGAGACTATGCAAACAATCAGATCGATAAATCAAACATAAAAGAACAAGCAAAAAAAAAAAAAAAGGCTTTGGAGACATGTACCTAAAGGTTTTATAAATAACTTGTAGATTAGCAGATTTGACAGGCTTTTACCAGGCATTGGCACCATCACGAGTAAAACACCACCAGTGTACATTGTAATTAAGTAAAATTTTAATTCACACATTTAGTTCACCCGTATCTTGATCGTTTTCTAAAGCGTGTTTCTATAGGAGACTTGAGGCTTTATCTTTGACTGATAAAACTCAGTACGACCGGATGACAACTTCGAAGAGTTGCGCGTCATGTTGCAGAACTAACAACACATACACAACATCAGGGTTAACACGATGCAAAAGTTGTCAGTTTGTTGAAACAAGCCTTTGGCGAAACGTCTCTCTTAATAATACATCTCTTAAATATATTGCACTTCTTCCTTTGGTTCTTGAGGTAGGTATTTTGACAAGTGGTGCAAGTCCGACCAAAGACGTGTAAAAGTGCAGCATTTGCTATTACTGTGCATGAGAACGCACAAGAAACTTGCTATTTCTAGGTGCTTGACAATGTGCCCTAAGACATTTCACAATAACACAAGTTGCACAGGTAAATACTGATTGGTCAAAATCTGTAAGCTGTGCACTGTATGACACTGATGATTTTGACAATAACCTTGACACTAGAGTCACTAACAGTACTGCAATATCATTAACAGGTTGGCAGAACAAACAAGAGAGCCTTTTAATTCGAGGTGTAGGCATCAACAGTCGGGGAAGAGGGAGAGGGAGTGGGTGGTGCAGAGAGCGACTTTTCGGATGCATCCTCCTGTTTTTCGTGACCATCCTTCGTCTCGGACTGAGATTTGGGCAAAAGACCTTCCTTTTCTCGCTTCTTTTGCTTCATGCGACGATTCTGGAACCAAATCTTCACCTGAGTCTCGTTTAATTGAAGCGCAGCCGCGATCTCCACCCGCCTTGCACGAGTCAAATACTTATTGAAATGAAACTCCTTTTCAAGCTCTGTCAGCTGTTTTGTAGTAAAATTGGTGCGTACAGTGTTTGGCTGCCCACCAAATCCATACTCTCCAGCCTTCCCTGAAGAGAGACGATAAATAGACGAATGAATGAGAGTGTGCATAATCTTGTTTTAATTACATCACACCAGTTTTCCAGGGTGTTCGCAGTGCAATATATTAAGTCAGTAGGCTACTTGTTTTCTTTTTCATTTGTGACATGAATAGACTACTGTATCCGGAAAAGAAAATCATGTGAAAGTTCTCCAGCCACTCACCTGTTTTCGGCGGGTTCCTTTTAACCTTCATCCAGTCAAATGTGTGCCCTGTTGCCGCGCCATCTGATAGAGGTGAACAACATGCGTCGTGATGGGCCACATGCAGAGGGGATAGCGGATTTGAGCAGCCCGCCACAAACGTTAGGTTTGCCTGATCCGAACTATTACCATATGTGGCTGAAGCGTACTGGAACTGGCCATGGAGGTGAACGTTTCCGCTACTGTAACCATGGCGATGGTGACGGTGCTGCACAACCGTGGAGGAAATGTTTCCAGAGTAAACTAGCGGGCCGCACTGGGGAAAGCTCACAGACGAGTCCACATCCTGATTTAGGGCATAGTGACTGTATCCGGCGCAAAAACTTTGAGTCCCGTAACTTGGATGGGCGCTGTAGGTAATTGACAGAGTCCCGGGGGACTGGTACGAACCGGCTTGGTGTGGCTGAGGGTTTATTGCGTCTTGTGATGATCTACTGGACATGTACCTCTCGTCCCCACCGCAGCCATTCACCCTGACAGCACACGATGACTGAAATGTTGAAAGTCCGGGGTCGCCATGAAACGCTCTGACTGAGCACGAGCCCCCGCCACCTGCATCTCCACCACCACTTATGGCCGAGAAATCTAGGAATGTGCTCATTGTGGCATCTTCCTGGGCGTCTTTGCGCGTGGCTGCCACACTGACAGATCTTTGGGCCCGGGGACTGATTAACGTCGCACCACTCACCCGGGGTTGAGCCGAGCCACCCTTCTGCCTCCTTCAATCAGTCCTGGATTGGAGGGGGTCTGCGCGCTAGTGATATGAATGACCAGTGACAGTCACGTGGGCTGGGTCAGCCAGTGATCAGTTGTTCTGTCTCATCTTGATCTTAAGTGGCCTTGCACTGACAGGTTGTCGTTAAAGACCAGGCTTATGTAAATACCGACCTCTTGTCGATCAACGTGACGTAGGCCCACCTTTTCCCCCATTGAAAGGATGGATTCGCTGGCAGAGGAGCAAGGAGAGATGTAGTTTCACAGACAGCGTCCAGGCAGCAGCATATCGGTGTGGGGAAATATGTTGAAGAAATACATCAGGTAAGATGAGCTCCAAACCGCAGGGAAATAATATGAAGTCTTTTTTATCTCACTCTGGTTTATTGTATATTTTGGATCAGTTGCGCTGCTTTGTGAGGTTGCTATGCAGTCATCAGCTTTCATAGCCTTCTGTAGCCTATAAAACTGATAAACTGATTGTATTTTTTGATAAGACTGAGTCTTGTTTGCTAAAAGCCTGCATAGCCCACTGGATATTTACTGCTTTAACCTAATAAATTTTTCTTTAAAATCCATTTAAACATCCTGAAAAACTGAAGCTGAACCTTTGTGACATATTTCTTAATTGCTTGTTTTGCAGAATGATGTTTTCATCAGTTATCACATGAAAGTGTTTTCCTATATCCTAGCCTATAGTTGGGTAGGGGGACGCGCGCCCCCTCTGGATAAAAAGGAGATTTTTTTGAGAAATTTCCAATGTTGTTTTTTTTTTTGTCCTCAAAATGGCGCTTTCCACAAGCTTCTGACGGCCTAGTATTTCTCATCCTTTCTTCTTAACACGTCGTTTTTAAACATGGTCCCTGACAAACAAGGCAGCAGAAATAGCAGCTGTTGTAATGCACTTACTGTTTGTTTATTGGGACTGTTCTTCATCGTGTAGCGAGCCAGACTGTTAGCATAGTACAAATTAAAACCTTAAAACAAGCATTTAAGCAAAATGTGACTATGTTTAAAAGGTAGTATCAACAAAATCTTGCAAAGCTTTTAAGCCACATTCACAGACAATAGTCGGGGAAGATGTAGGCTATAGGAAGTGTGGGTGATAAATATATGAACAAAAACATTACGATTATACTGTTTTATTAATATTAGAAATATTTTTAAAAAGTTTTAATGTAGGGTTCATAAACCTTTTCCATCACAATATTTCAGTCAAGCTAGAAAGACATGAAACAAACTTAAAAGAGACAAAGACAAATAGCGTATGCTACGCGCAATGAAATATGTAGTTTATGAGTGTTTTGTGTAGTCCTAATGCAGGGTGTTAAAACGCCAATAAAAATGAATTATTATCCATACACGTGGCTTGTGCTTCGGGATCCAAAATCCTCTTAATGATAAACAGTGAGTGAAACACTTATTTGGGCAGACTTTTCACAGGCAGTGATTGTCTTAGTGCTGTCAACTTGCCTGAAAGACTTTGATTTATGAGTTCGTTATGGAAAGAAACATCCTCGGCATTTCCCCACGCGGAGAGGAGAAAAGAGTCCGAGACAAAGAGACGAAGAAGCCATATTTGAACACGGTTTTCTCATCTAAATTGTGACTTTAAATGAATGATTTGAAAAGTTTACACATTAATATGTAGGCTTATAATATCAAATATAGAAGTAATGATAGTTTGTTACTTTGCATCGTGCAAAATGGGCAGCAACATACTATTTACAAGTGTGTTTCTTAGTGCACATGCATTCAGAAGTTTAATTATTTTAAATGTTTTTACTGGTACTGATTTTTCCATGTGATTTAATAATGTTTCAGCATGGAAATCACACGTGAGGAACATAAAATGTGAAATCAGGCTATCAAATCAATGTAGGCTACGTTTCACACACATTTGTAATGACTTTTGCAAAGAACACTGCAGTAGACGTGAATATAATAAAAGCCTACATTTAATTTAATTTGGTTGTTATTTATTTATTTATAATGGATTCATATTTCGTAGCGATTACTTAGAAATAATAGGTTGTTGCAATTGCTATTTATTTGAGAGCAGAATATTTTCTTGACATTTGCATTTACAAAGTATCTTTATTTTTACAGAAATAAGCAGCACTCGATACAGAAAAGTAATCTAAATTAATTATGTTATGAATGCATTAGGCCTATTATGTATTACTAAATACAGGGTATATCGCTTACCTTCGATATGTTATCATAATCGCGTCAGTTACACGCATATTGCAATCAAAAAAATCATTTAAATCTCCTGATTTATCCTTTCAATTGTTCACTGATTCACTTCCATAATCAGTAGTTTGCATTTTGTAAATCACCTATGGTCAGAGAATCCGTAAAGAAATGTTGAAACATCATCTATGCTTTCCAGAGACTTGCACAGCACTAGCGAAGCTGCATCAGACAAACATGAGTCGGTCGAAAAAAAGTCCTGCACAGACATGTCCATAACATTCGGGGAATCGCAATTGTCCGGACTGGCGCATCGGTTGCATGTTATTGTCCCCTTGCCCAGAGCAGTAGGTAACTGGCTGGAGACATCTCTTAGACTTCTTTCCATAAAGCTGTTAGAAAACATTTCAAAAGTTTGCATGTCGTTATCATTACAGGACTGCCCAGAGACGTTTGACAGGTCACTTTGAAAAGTGTTCGACTCTTCATCTTCAACGCCCAGTATGCCATGACTGAGGCCACAAATGGAAGCGTCCTCGTCGCTCTGTGCACCACTATCCTCCCCGACAGTTGTCTTGCTCAGCTCCCCGTGGATGTCTTTAGGCTGGGTCTGGCGTTTGTGTTTCATCCGTCGGTTCTGGAACCATACTTTGACCTGGCGTTCCGTAAGGTCGAGCAGCGCGGCTATTTCCACACGGCGTGGTCGGCAAAGGTATTTGTTGTAGTGGAATTCTTTCTCCAGCTCTAAAAGCTGTGTGTTTGTGTATGCTGTTCTCAGGCGGCGCGAGCCTCCTTCTCCAGTAGACAAACCGCCCTCGGGAAGCTCGGGTGAGCCTGAAAAATTAGTCCACAAAGGAACACACGAACACTTGTTATGTTGCTTAATCATACATGTGATATAGAAGCATGACAACACCTAGTATTTGTCTGTTGCAACGTTAAGTTAATCTTGATTTTAAATTGCATAATACAAACTGATTAACTAAAAAAGTATTCTGAAACCATAAAAATAAAACAGTAGAGCGCGAACAGCATCACCATGTGTGCGTACTGACTACCATCTTATAATGAATGCCGGAGTGGCCCCTTCCGCTACAACAGTAATCTATCATTCTCCGTTACGCGTCAGACATCAGATCTTATTGAGCTGAATTAAGCTACAGAGTCAAAACAAAATTACAGAAGTGGTAAATGAGAATAATATGAGGTAAATAGCGTGCAGATATGTGCTCATATTTTCTCTCAGACCTCTAATGACCTTAATTCTTCCCATCTCTCTTGGTTTAGGTTTTCTAAAACTCACCTTTTGGAGAGAAGCAAATGACTCCCGCTGTAGGAGTCCAGAAGCCGGTCGGTGTGAGAGGACAGTCTCTTTTGTTAGTCTTCTTTTCGCGCATCCACGGGTATTCCTGGGTCAGAGATTTGGCGTGTAGTGGGCTTCCCCCATCTACGCTGTGCCAGGGCCCTGCATGGCGTGGCTGAGTCCCGAAACTCAAGCTTAGGATGTTGTTCTCGAAAGGAGGTAGGATAAGAGGGTGAGGGTTCGTGAGCGTTGAGCTTTTGATTGATGACTTCTGAAATGAGTCGTCAACAGGGGAGAAAGAAGTAAGGCACTCCGCGAGCGATGGCCGACTATTGATGAAACCCGTCTCACGCTCAAAGTCGTAATTCATTGTAAACCTGTTGTCTCACGCCCCGAGGAGCGCGGATAGGGAAACTTAGGCTTCGTTGAAGTTTAAGAGACTTCGCTCTTAATTAAACTAAGCAGGCTTTGTGGAAAAAAACAAACATTGAAATTATTTTATAATATGCCCGTGTGTGGACCGCTTATATTCATTAAAAAGGAGACCTGGAAAAGACATGTCACATGATTACCTTTACCCAATGGCAATTTGGGGGTTATTTAAAAGGTTCCAGCTTAAAAGATCGATCCGTAGAACTTATTCGAGCAACTTCTTTCTTACCAGGGAGGTCACTGCTGTAATGTACATGGTACTCATTGTGTTCGCTAAAGGCAATGGCCCTTGAGCTTCATTGTCAATCTCAAAACCCGTGGCTGGTGCATATAAGAATTAGAACCTCCCTTTTGCCCCTGCTGCACAGGCACGTGCATTCTCTCTGTGTATTGGTTTCATAAATAATGTGAGGGAATCAATCTTGCTCCAGTACATTTGCCAAATAAGTTAGCCGGCTACTGACAGAGAAGGTTTTTCTCATTTTGACTTGAAAAGACAGCTGTTGCAGCCTAGCTCCTCGTACCATTAATATGGCACATATATACATCGAAATCACATACCCCCTCCCCCACGCGCAAATCTATTGACGTAACTTTCCTCCTATCGATTCTTAAGATAATAGGGGTACACCGGTTAGACAAAATTGTACAGCTCCATAAAACAAACCCACTTAGACAACATTTTGTAAGGTCACCAACGATAGATAATCGCACTGAAGGGTAGCATAAAATACAGCTCTATTAAGTTTTGGCTAAATAACGCGTGAGATAAAATGCAAATTCGAAGTCTGTATATTTAACTATGAAGGATACACACTCGCTCGATCTCTCTGCGATAGGGACCTACGTCGCTCTCGGTAAATATTTGAAGTAAAAGGCTTCCTGATACCAGATGTTTTCAACTGGAAGCTTTGTTTCCGAGCATGCCCGCAATGTTTGAACAGTGAGGATTAGAGTAAGTACTAAAAACCTTACTATCACATAAAATGTCACCCCTGCTCTATAGCTTGTTTCCTAATCTAATTTCTAAACCTGGCATTGTGAAGTCTACTATGCATGTTCTTGGCTCTGTGACACATTGCTTCATTATGTTTCAGTTGGTTAAATCAATGAATGTAAAATGTAAACAAAAGTTATTTTTTAAACGAAGCAATCGACGTTTTATGCAGATCTTAATTTTGTTACATTTAGTTTCATTTTACACAGGTTTTGTGTCTACTAACATTTTGAAAGTATTTTTAGTCTGATTGTTTAAACACAAGGGAAACCAGTACTTTGGTCGTTTGTAGTTTCGGTGCTTATATACTAAACAAAGAGTTCTAGAAGCATGCACGCGATCAATCTTACTTGCCAAAAGGTCTGACAGCCTCATGCCCCCACAACACATTTAAACCTTCTAACTCTACGAGGAACAAACCCTGGTAGAACAAGCTGGAAAAAGCTCCATTTAAGAGGTTTGCCTGATTTTTTTCTTTTCTTATAGACACAGACTTAAAGTGACCTGGCTTTTTTAAATTTACATGCAGACTACATACAAGGATCAGTAATTTGCTGTCGATGAGCAAGTAGTTTCTTTCATATTAGCCTAATTTGATAAATGAAATTTATGGTCGTGGCGTAGTGTTGTACAGCACGCATCTGGAGTAGCCAAGAAAAGAGATTACTATGTGGAAGGTGGCACTTATTCCAAGTCGGTGAAAACATTGCCCTGTTTTTTTTTTTCCCATGAAACCCATAACCACATCTTGGGTTAACGTCCTAAATTGATTAACTTAACGCAAGCTCCTGCTGACAGTATGCTGTATTAAGGCATTTTACAGAAAACCACAATGTCAAAGCATTGCATTTATTTATAACATTAAGACGGCAGTAATGTAATTTGATAAATAAGGCTAAATAGGTTAAATATGCTATAGAGTGAAAAAAATCTTTATGTTTTAAATGGCATTTGTTGTTTGTTTTTACTAACAATTCTC
Organism: Enteromius mattozi; assembly: GCA_032359235.1. Classification (NCBI taxonomy): domain Eukaryota; kingdom Metazoa; phylum Chordata; class Actinopteri; order Cypriniformes; family Cyprinidae; genus Enteromius; species Enteromius mattozi. The sequence goes on along the minus strand of JAUMHE010000027.1, from coordinate 1,177,689 downwards.
ATTTGCAGTGCAGCTACTTACCTACATAATGAGGTTGTTAATAGTAGTCGTTCAATTGTGATTTCATGTAAAGTGAAATTATGAAACAACAAAAATGGGTCTTTAAATTTAGACTTAAAATAGTTAAAGATTATGTGTTAATCTTGCATACTATTACTAATAACAATAAGAAAATTTGGCGTTGATGTGTTTTTGTTTGATGTGTGTTTTCTCTCTGTTGCCTGTGTTGCATTTGTCTTTTATTGCACTGTTGTTGGTCTTAACCATGGGCTAGGTTTGAGCATTTCAGAGTTTTAAAGCCTTTTTTCTCCCACAGGCACTGCTGGAGGCCTGTAGGATACTGTCACGAAAATGGATGGGATTTCTTGCATTTTTTACGGACTGCAAGACTGCAGGAAATGACGGTGTACCAGTACATCCAATTTTTTTTTGTTTTTTTTTTTTGCTTATTTTGAACCAAAAGGCCACTTGCAAATTATCAGCTTATTATTATATTGCAGATTTTCTGATGCTTTTTATTGTGTAACACCTCTACTATGAAGCCAAATACATAAGTCAATTAGTGTCTTTTATTTCTTCAGAAGTGGAGCAGCATGGAATGTATGACATCAAAAAAAAAGTTCAAACTAATAAAAAGCTTCTGATCGTTGTCTCTTTCGACTGTTTAAGCAATAAATGATTAACATTCGCACACATCGATTAATATTCGAACACATTGACCTTTGATAAAACTGTTTTTCCTGTTAGCACTTGTTTCAGTACTGACATGACTGGGAGAATCTGGGTTCCTTTTACCCATTATCTGGAGGAGTTTGGCTAAATAACACAATCTACTGTCCATGGAAACAAATAAATACATTTGAAAGACCTAAAAGACACGAGCTCACGCTGTATAAGACTGTTGAATAAAAAATCGTGTTCATATGCATCCTTCCTCAAGTGCAAAATGCAAAACAGAAAAAAACAGGAGAATTTTGAAGAGTTAAAATTCACATAAAAACTGTTCTAATATATGTGTTTTCATACCCTGTTTCATATTTCATCCAAACAATACAGGCCTACATTTCTCCATGATGCCATGACATTTGAGCTTTGAGGAACTTTAATTTCCATTTCTATGTTAAGTAAAACCAACAACAAGGTTGTTTCACCTGAGGCTACGTCAGGAAACCAATATGAACCAAATATACGCAGCTGTAAGTGGCGGAAAACGCGGTCAGACAGGGAGCGCAAATGTGTGCCGTGGACTGGGACAGACATACATTGCATCGACACTATAGATGCGTTAGTTTGGGCGCTTCCTGAATTCTTCCCTGAGAATAGTGGGGTGTAAGGTCTGTGAATGTGCATGGGTTTGGTTCGCACGTTCCTTGCTGATGGCTGTTTCCCATGGTGATAGCGCCGTTGTAGTCTATATTGCCTTGAGGTGGATGCGGTAGATGTGTCAGGCCAAATACCGAGGCCCCCATCCCCACCAAAGAATCCGAGTAGCCTCCACCACCACTTACATAAACCGGACTACCCTGCACTTGCGTCCCGTAATTGTTGTTGCCTTGAAGATGATGCGTGTCGTATTCTGGTGTGGCTGTTCCAGTCCCCGGATACCGCTTCTGAGGAGGCGGGCAGTTATTCAGAGGAGGTGGATATGACGTAGGAAGGCTGTACGCGTTAGGCTGGGGTTTGTTGTAAGATGCTGGAGAGGGTGAGTCGTAGGGCACGCTGCTAACCAGAGAATGCATTGAACTTAAATATGCACTCCCACCCCCTCCTCCGCCACCAGATGACAGGGCAACTGGACTGTTAGGAGACTGTGCTCCAGGAGAGGGCATCATTCCTAGCCCCTTCTGGTCCTTTTTGTACTTCATCCTGCGGTTCTGAAACCATATTTTAATCTGCCTTTCCGTCAAGTTGAGCAGATTTGCCATTTCCACTCGTCGCGGGCGGCAGAGGTAACGGTTGAAGTGGAATTCCTTCTCCAGCTCTACTAGTTGAGCAGACGTGTATGCAGTACGAGCCCGCTTGGAGGCGGCCGAACCGGGGGGACTCTTGTCTCCAGCGCAGCTCTCTACTGTACAAGGACAAAAAAGTAAACGACAAGCGTTATTGCGCATGTCCCAGTATGAACCTCACTGTACAATATTAATCGTGCATTACTCTGAATCACTAAAAACAAACCCTGCTGCTACAGCACAATGCATTGTGCCATGAAAAAGAATTTTAAAGAATTATATGGTAATAATATGATATCCATGTTAAAGGAAGCACAAAATAATTGTATCAAAACACAACAGATTACTACTTCTCATTAGGTTAGACAAAAATAGGTATTGGCATGGTCTGTTCCGGAAGTGGGGCAGAGGGAGGATGCAATCAGAAGTCAACTGTACAGTTTTTCCAGAACAGCTTCATAGTAAAATAGCTGACTATGAATAAAACTATGAAACTGTGAAGCAGATAGACGGGAGTATTTGTTGGGTAGAATTTAAACATCCATCCAACAAATACAGCGGGAGTTTTATTGGATGTAAACTCGGAATTTAAACATTAAATCTGTCCGATTACCTCCAAAACCACTATCCTAGAAGTGTGGTTTACATGTGGGCCAGTGTATCATAAATAAACTGTTAACAGCAATGGAAAGGCTAAATTACAAATTCCATGCAGCATATAGGATAGATACCTGTTTATAAAGGCCTATTTTATGATATTTATGTTTTTAGCAGACTTGTTTTTTTTACTAAAGCAACAACACACTGCACCAATCTTTTTAACAAATAAATGAAAAAAAATATCCATGTGAACACGTTATAGCCCGTATTCATTTATCTTGTTTTTTTTAACGTGTATATTTATGCTATTTAATTTAATGTGTTACAACGTGGTTGATGTAATCACCTGAAATGGTACTACAGGATTTCTGCTTTGTGTTCTGACGGGATTCCTTCATCCACGGAAAAATGTGCTTTCTTGTGCCTGGCGTTGGAGATGCGTGTCCTGGGTTCTTCGCGGTGGTATCACTGCCCGGAATTTGGTTCAGGGAACTGGGGGAAGATGGTCCGGAAGGGCCAGTTGGGGGCTGGTTGTTGTCGGGGATGTCTGGTACCGGGGCTTGTGTCCCGTTACTCCGTTGGCAGCCTTCTGAAATTTCACTAGGTTTGTGCAGGGCTGCAGAGCCACCAGGGGACTGCAGGGAGCAGGCCGGTCGATGGTACTCACTTTCCACATGAAGGGCCTGGAGATATTGCTGCTGATTGGCATCATAACCTAAACCGTTTGCGCTTTGATAGGGGAAGCCACTGTAAATTGCCGAGCCGTCGCAATAGGTCGCTTTTTGCATCTCGCCGTTTCCCAATGTTTATTTCACTTTCTGACAAGGTCCTGACACCTTCGTAGAAGAACATTGGCTCGATGTAGTCACGTGACACCTCTTCGCCAATGGGCTCTACGGGTGAACCTACGGTGAGAGAAGATACGGTGAGCGGGTGAAATAAGGCCTATCCATCTTACTTTTCAAAGCTCAGTTGACACTGTGGCGAGACTGGGAGAGCCGGTCACCACTTACCTTATGGCCAACTGCAACAATAGACAACATAACTGAGAACATGATGGCCGCTTAAAGTATTTTACTAAGCCTATATACACAATCATTATAAGCTATAGCTATGTTAAAATAGTCTATATGTTAACATGTTTAAAAAACAATACACAAAAATATAAACAAATAGAGCATTTGTTATTTGTAAATTGGCAGTGTGAACTGAATTAAAGCGTTGGGGCTATAAATAAGCAACAATCATTGTCGTGAATTTATGCGAGTTTCATTTTCATTGCGAATTAAATTCATCCACTTCATTCCGTCTTTAAATTTTAACGTTAAATATATTTTTTCTATTCTAAAGAAGAGTCATTATTTGCGTCTGGTTTTATTTTTTGTTCTTAAGGCGGCAAGGTGTTCACGACATTTTAGTCTACATAAATACAAGCCTCTGCGTGTATTGTTTGGGTTCGAAAGTTGTAGTAGGGGGAAACCTGAAAAACCGGGCAGACGCGCGTCTCCAAACCACGCCATGATTTCTTCCTCGCCGACCCAAAATAATGGATAATGGTAACTGGCACCGGTGGATGCATGAGGGGTCATGAAGCTGGGAAAGCGACATTGCCGCGGCCCGGGACTGGCGCAGAGCGCGGAAATAACCACTGAAACGAATTACATTTGCCTAGTACAATATTTCCACTCTTAAGTAATGTTTGATATTATTGATATAACAACAAAAAATACCCTGTTAAATCCTACTAGTCCACGTGCTTTTATATACTTAAAACAAAACGAAGACAGGGTCACAAAAAAGAAAATCAAAAGATTCATGCGTTACTTGGAGCGCACAATAAAATATATGGAAAGCGGTCTTTTTCAGGAATAAATAACAGCGATAATAATAATATTAATAATAATAGTGGCATACCGATAAAGTACTAATCTGCTCAATAATAAAATCAACAATTTAAAAATGATTTACAACAAATGCAGACATAACTGTGCTAAATTCAGGCCCAAATAACACACCGAGACCACATAATTGCGTAAAACTAAACCAAGAGGCCTCTTCAATTTCTAGACGACCCATCCATGTTTGGCTTCCAACTCGCACTCTGCCACTATCACATACACCGAAAGCTAAAAGAAAAGACACTGAAGCCACAAAGCAGGAGACCCAGCTGCTGCACGGGAGGAATCTGGCTTGACTGTGAGTGAGTGTGTGTATGTGCGAGTATGAACTCTCCCTGAACCGAGATTTCAGTCGCGCGGTCATAAATCACAAACTCGCCATTTAACAGCCATGCGAGAACTCTGCCTCTGTCCCGCTTACCTTCCTCTCTGACGAGCAGCGCGCAGCACGGCGCGAGCTTCTCTCATTCAGCGGCAGAAATCGATCAAACAGCGGTCCAGGGTAAAGCTAAATCGGGAAGACAACAAAGCCAGAGCTGCACTTGCAGGAGTCATGGGACGTATCTGCAGTAAAGCAGCGACTCGGTCGCGCTCGAGGACTTAAATTCCTTCCTTCTGTCTTTTTCTTTTTTGACGTAGATCAGTAATAACGAAAGTTGTCTCCTGCGCCTTGGTTGTAGAGATTAAGCACCTTCACACATAGCCACATATTACATACCACTAAATGAATGCCTGTGTTCTCGGACCTATACTAAATGCCACCATGGGCTGCGCTCTAGTGAGTCTTTCGTGTACCACTAACGTGCACAAACTAGTACGTTAACACATACTCATGCACACCCCGGTGAACTCCCTCGAAACAGAGCGTCACCGTAGACAAGAAAAATTATGCAAATGAAGCGCCTTCTCAAGCACAGAAAGCAGTTCCACTCCCATGTGAACACAGCCAGGAGGATATACATACAACTTTATCAAATCTATAACTATAATTGACTATACGTAGAAGTTTTGTGTTAAACAAACATCAGCCAAATTATTACTAAACAACTCAAAACTAGAATAAAGATACTGTTGGCCTGAAAGGACTGAATTATTTAGGCCTAAATTAATTACAAAGGCTTTAGGAGATTATTAATTGCAGCAGCTGCAATAAATCAACAACAACACAGCGGGTCTATAATAATAATATAGCGCAACATTTTAATAAACTCCATCAATTAAAAAAATAATAGGTCATAAAGTCTGACCTAAAGATCGGCAGTAAATTAAAGGATGCTTTTTCGCTACAGAAAAAGGTTATAAAACTCCCGGACCTCCAAAGTAGCAGGAAGAAAAAAGGGAGCCGCGAGCTGAGGACAGGAGGTTATGGATCAAACTCTTCTGCATACGAATGAATTACCAGCATCAGCTTGTGTATTTTCTCGGTCAAACTAGAAGATTTATGTCCTTACGCAGCACGGCACTAAACACAGAGGCAGATTCTTGTTCTCGCGCTGCGCACTGGATTACAGATTACCAAAGATAAAGAGAAAAGAGCGGGCGGCGTGGGTTGGTGAGTGGGATGTTAAAAATCCTTGCGTATGCGATTTTTTGACAATTTCAGCATTTTGGACATTTACGCAATTGTTTCCATTTTTCTTTCATTAAAACGATGACTAAGAGATTTAATTAATGGCGCGGAAACTGCTAGGTGAAAACTAGATTAAACGTTTGGCAGTTTTTGTAAAACATTCCGAACAGCATTTACTGAAGTTACTGCGATTCAACTTCTTATATTAGATGTGTCTTGCAGTAGGCTATAGTATGCATTAATCTGCAATTAATCTGCATTAAACCACCTAAAACAGTTACAAGACATTTCTCACATTAGCTCTTGAGCGTTGATCCAACAGACTCCCTCATAATGACAAATTGCACCCCAGCAACGTGGAAAGGAATAAAACATGGTTCTTCAGTTTTCATATAGTCTAAGTGTGTGTGTGTGTGTGTGTAGCATGTGTAAGCCTTTGCATAAATGAAATGATAGTAAATAGCATATATAGCAAGACAAGGCAGTTGTGTAATGTAATAGAAAGCTCACCTTAAGCAAAACACAGTCTCCCGCAGGCTTAGTGATGGGGCACATTCATTTATTTGGAGATCTACGGCAAGAAATAAAAGTATTAGCATTTTTTTGTCTCAATAGCTAGGACAAATGTAGACAGTAATGTCAATGTCTCTTAACTGAACAATTCAATAAGTGAACTCTGAAATCTAAATAAAAATAAATAAACACACTTCTGTATGTCTTTTTTGTTTTAAATGTGTATTTTATTATAAGTTACTACGTGAATTTGAATTTTCCTTTTGTTTTTATTACAAATGTGTTATATGCTCATTGTAAATCCATTACAAACTCCAACTTGTATCTAACACAAGCACAGTGATAAACTGAAATGGAAAAAAATGTGTTAAGCATACAGAAAATGACCTTGGTATCATTTATCATTAAGCTTTGAACAAACGAATATTAACAAACAAGAGACGAAAGCGCGACATCTTTAACCCACGCTTTAAAAATATCAGTGTTAAAATCCCTTACGTACGACTCTTTGCGTCGCTAACGCAATTAATTACACTACTAATAGATAATACAAATGCATATAATAATTAATAGGTGGAGGAACCTTAACAATAACAGCAGAAGTAAATCAAATTAACGGATGCGTTTTTACAGTTAAATATAAAATATTGGCGCATGTGTGAAAATAAGAATGTATCATCAGGAATATCATAAGAAATAAAACACGCGTGCAAATGTATCGAGTTCTCCTCCATTTTGTTTCCTTTCTAGAGAATTTAGATCGAATAGTCATTAGCTCTCAAGCAGCGGCCGCCCTAAGTCCCCCAGCCCATAAATCAAGACTGGAGCGTCGTGACCTCGTGCGGCAGCGTGCTTCTGGATGATACTCCTTATATTATATCCTCGTTTCCCATGCGAGCCTCCGCAACAAACGGGCCGCCACTGCTCTGTTGAGTTTTATTCGCTGTCTTGTGATTTATTCTTTCTGGGAAAACCCAGTTTACACACCGTCTACAACCTAGAGGGTTTGCAGCCACACACAAGTGTTACCGATTTGAGACTACGTGCAATACAAAGACATTATCATTAATCATTCACACAGTTCAAAAAATGAAAATCTTTGGATAAACATAAATAGTTTAATTCTGCTATGATCTGAGTCATATGAAAATGTTTTTGGGCTGTATACAAATTAAAAGTATGCTTTTGGATGTAATTTACTTCTTTGATTTATTACTCAGTACAACTACTTTGTTTAAAGACATTATAATTGTATTTCTTACTTTAATTTACATTTATTTTATATTAAATTTTATTTAATAAAGACTAGGTCTTGATTTAAAAAAAAAAAAAACAGTATTTATTCCTCGGGTTTTGCGGATTTATTCAGATTTATGACTTATCACAGAAAGCACCTATATAAAAACTACATTTCTGTAATTTTGTAAAACAATATTAGTGTTGCTTAAAGCAATGTAGCATTCATTTAATAGATGTAACAATCAATATTTTTTATTTACGTGTTTGTTTCAGTGCTGTTAAGTGAAGAATAAAAGTTGACTGACGAATATGCTCCAAGTTAAGTGTATTTTAATGATCTTAAGTTCGACTCCTAAGTTTCCGTGTGTTTTATTCGCCGTTCTACAGTAACTGACCTTCTCTCTAAGCCGAAAAAACTCACTATAGTAGTGAACAATCAGCGGAAATACCTCAAAATAAAATCCATCCTCATGGTGTGCAGGGCTTTCTGTCTTTTTCTGTGTAGAAAAACATATCCGTTCATGACAGCTGTATAACATCATCCGCAAAACGTACCAGGGTCTTTCGTTCTTTTTAATTTTTTCAATCCCTATCTCTCCGGCTTTTCAGCAAGTCCACAATGACCCAACCCCACTTTAGTGAAGTAGGCTAGCGCTATCAGCACAGCAGCAGACCGGGGTTCGCATGCCATCCACCCCCTTCATCATAATATCGCAACCATATTATGCGCCCCACTCACGTGACCAAGTGTCTATTAAAAAGGAAACCTTTTTTGAACTGTGAATCATTAATAGAGACTGCTGTTAGTCCCCTTTGAGGAGGATCACAAAGATGAAAGTAGTGTGTTCGAAACACTTCCTAGCAAAACTGAGCCTTTTTAAGCAGAAAAAAAACAGCACATCACAGATTAGTAGAACGCTGTATTTAGGAAATATGATGTTATGGAGTGTCCCACAATAAGCTAACACTAACATTAATACTAATAGTCTTATTGTGTGCCATTTGTTATATGAAACAAATGCATAGAACAATACCTGGTGTTCTGATTTATTAAAATGGTATTAATAAAAAAAAAAAAAAATTAAATCAGAATTTCCTTGATTTTTTCACCCATCTAGCATTATCTCTTAGAAATGCACCATCCAAATACTAGCTACTATATGTATGAAAATCTAATATATCACTGAATACCTTCTCGTGTGTGCAAGGTGGCCCTCTCTCGGTGATTACGGTGTATCAGTCAAACAAGACTCAATGGAAGTTCTTGTTATCAGCGGACCTACCACGTATATGATCTTTTTGACCTTAGAGTTTGATCGTGTCAACACCGCAATACTGAAAATGATGAATGTGCATATGTAACAGTGTATGTGTAGAAGGTTCTATTTTAAACATCATAACCTTTAGTTACAAGAGTCACAGGAGCAATTCTGACATCTTTATAGAGTAGTGATCTATCAAGTACCTCAACAAACAAAAGAAAGAAGACCCGTCCCGAAAGGGGCCTTCTCTTTACCACCATTTGGTGCTTGTTTTCCGGCAGCAGAGTGTTTAGGCTGAAAGCTCATCCAACAGACCTGGTGAAGCCCTGGAGATAATTAATCACCTCAGCCAGGCAGGACCGCTTCTCCCCCTTACACCAATGCTTCGTTCCCCCCAAAGCCACAATTTGAAGGAGTACAAACTTCTTCTTTTTTTCAGATTTTAACATAAGCTGAACTATGTTATTATTTTATTTCCATGCTCATGCAAAAAAGTCTTGGACAGAGGCCAGCGGTGCCCGCTTTTTGAGTGAACAGTGCCAAGGTGACGCATCTATACATCTTCATTCTGACGTGAGGTTACTGTGATGTGCTGCGTGCTTTATTAAGTGTCAAATATTTAAAAGAGTAAACATGCTTTAAAACCCGCTTTAGTCAGACTTGTTTGTGTTGTTCAGACCTTTTAGTTAGAGTATTCACCTGCCTGCTATAACTAGAAACAGCCCTGAGGTGTTGCGAGACGCAACGCGAACCTGTCTAGGGTCCCTAGGGTCTGTCTGTTTACTTCTCATACATTTCAGCATGCCTCCTAAAGTTCCCACTGACCCGAGCACAAAAGTTCATTACGAACGCTTATTTGGGACCAACGGATGCAAATAATCCCTGTTTTTTATGTCATTTTGATAACATCACTTAATTTTTATTTAATTAATTAATGTCATTACATTACTTACTGCAAGTCAGCACATTTCAACAATTTAGTTTTTATTTCTTAAAGCAGTCTGCTGCTTTTCAAGAAGCCAACAGACGGCTGTATTTTCACTCTAAATGGTTCGTGAAGTTTTGCCAGGGGACAGAACAAATCTGTTCTCAATGCTGACATTTGGAGCTCTAGAAGCAAGCTGAGATTACTACAACACGCAGACGAAGATAACTTTTTTCCTTGGAGATACCGTGATCATCATCAAAGCTAATAATGATGAAGGCTACAGCGAAGTTGGCGATGATGCCAGTGGAACGGCAATGACCTTTGACTGTTAAATAGTTCTGCACATGAGTTCGGATGAATGTAAATGAAATAAAAATAAAAGTTAAATATATTTTCTTTTTGAAGCCTGTGTTTTGTTAATCATAGAAAACAGGTGACCGACATAGTCTAAATTGTAAAGAGATTTAGTAACTTATGAACATCTAGAACTTCTTCTTGTTATTATTATCATTACTAGAATAGGCTACTTGTTATTTACAATTGCCTTATAATTGAGATTATAGAGATTGAGATTGAGTCGAAAAGCAGCCTACATCTAAAAGTAGGCTACAATTTACTATTTAACGTTTGTATTTAAACTGACATTTTCTATATTTAATAATAATAATAATAGTAATAAAATCCCTACTATTAATGTTGGATAAATTGATGGGCAACGGTGATGAGAAACGGGTTCACATCAATACAATCAACATCTGTAGGCTATATAACCAACACAGTCTCACAACCAATTCGTACGTTTTCTCTACGAGGTGCCAAATTCGTTCGACCTCACTGTACGATTTTGTACGATTTGTCTAAAACCCCGTGACTGGCAGGTTTAGGGGCGGGGTTAGGTTTAGGTCATTCGTACAAATTCATATTGGCAACTCGTAAAATACGTACGATTTAGAAGAAATCGTATGAATTCGTACGAGAGAAGTCGTACGAATTAGCCACAACCTGTACTTTGAACATGTGCTGTATAGTTTTCTATATATAACACCCAAAATTGTAGATTTTAAAAAGCTTAGATTACTTACTCCAAACCCTCTTTTTGAAGACTGACCGGAAGAGGAGCAGCTGGTCGGTTCTGAGAGGTCTCGCTAAGTCGACGGTCAACTGCAAAATGAAAAATCCGACCGAACCCCCTGTGCCTATTTCTAACCAAGAGGTATCTATTATTTAATATGGTCATGTGAGCCAGTCAATTAAAATTTAAGCACGGTAGATTGAGAGGTGAGGTGCTGGTGTCATGATGGAGGTTTAAATTTCCTGTCTGTCAAGATCTGAATCAATGACTGTGACTATCTTAGGGGATGCAGTTTAAGTTTTTTTCTCTAGAAATCTGAATATTTAAGAAACCAAAACTGATTTCAAATTCCACACAGTCGTAAATAGACCAGATAGACCAACATTAGAATCCAATGCTATTGTTCTCTCTGACTGCTATTCTTCGTGAAAGTTAGTGTAAATGCACGCAAACAAAATTATTAGAGCATGTAAAGTTACTAAATTTGCATTCTTACATTATTATTGACTACTGATTTCTTCTACCTGTTTAAATTTCACAGCTATTTCTATAATAAATCCTTTAGATGCGTTTTGAAAAGAGGTGCTGAAGTGCAAATAATTTATTTAATGTATATTTTATGTCAAATTAGTCGGTTTTGGTCTCCCTCTAAATTGTAAAATACAGGCCTTATTCAGGTTCCACTACTGCCCCATGCGTTCGAGGAATAAATAGACCATGGTCTGGAGGGTGCTGAATACGGCGAGGTCATAGGTTAAGGGGTCGTACACAGTGCTTCAGTTTGATGATTGGACAGCTCGTTTTTGTCCTCTGCTTGACCCCAGCAGTAGTTTACACTACTAAGTAGCCTACTGTCCGTCTCTAATTTATTTCAATAGACTTCTATTGGGGAAAGAGATAATGGTATTTGTTATTTAAATATCCTATATTTTGATTTTGGAGAGGTACTGCACAGTAGAAATGGCTACAGTTTAGATTACATTTACAATGGACCTAAATTCAAGTAAGTATAGATTGTACCGAGAAAACAAACAAAGAGACTCGGTGGCGCAAACGAGGTCTGTTTGTAGACTACTGAAATTATTATAATTTCAAGAACGGCTCAAATTGTTTAATATCAATGTAGGTTGTCAATGTGATTTTGTCACAATAATCAGTTTGGATATTTAGAAATAAATAGCCCACTGCAGTATTTAAGAGTACAAATGCACTATTTCAGCGTACTATCAGGTATTTAATAACGCTGTATCGTAGGTCAGCTTAAAGGAACACTGAT
>JAUMHE010000027.1:1139682-1158149 GCA_032359235.1 Enteromius mattozi | reverse complement strand
GTACTTGCGTAAAAAAACAAAATGCACTTACCATGTAACTAAGTTATGGAACAGTTTGTACTTAATTTATGTATTTTTGTAGATGTAACAGGCTGCTACTGTTACACATTTGTTACAGGCCAAGTCTGTTACACAGCTACTTAAGTTACCAAAAGATTGTCACATATGTGTTGCAGACTTTATACAACGTAATTTAGTGTACTTGATATTGTACTGTTAGATATTAGGTGTATTAATACTGTACACCTTATCTAGCTGCACCTTAGTTTGATTTAACCCATTAGTACAGCTTAAATACATGCAATACCTTTCTTATTACATTAAAATGACTAAGAAAATAACACCGGCATAAGCTACTTAAAATAAAGTGTATCAAGTTTGTACTTAAGTGTGTGACAGTATGTGTAACAGTAGCTGTATGTTACATCTAGATAATTACAAACTGTAATTACAGGCTGTTCCTTAACTTGGTTACATGATAAGTACATTGTATTCTGTATTATGACATTATAAAATAAAGTGTTACTAACAGGGGTATTGTGAAACAGTATTAAAATTAAAAACCACTTTTTCTATTGTAATGTTTTTAACATTACTCCCCCCTTCAGTGTCACATATTATTTGTTCTAATATTTGGATTTGGTGGTCAAGAAAAATTTCATATTATCACATTGATATGTTTTTTGGGATAAGGGTTTCATTTCTTTTAAAAAATGTATTTTGAACAGTAGTTTATATGCTCGTTTAATCTTTGTTTCTCACAAAGTCTACTATTTTCTAGACAACAAGTTACAAAAAATAAGTAGTCATGCGATCCCTACTGCATTTCTTCATCTTTCAACCTCCTTGTTCATCCATCCAGAGGAGAGTTTTGACATGAGCCTCACCCAAGAGGGCGGGGAGGAGATGAAGAGGAGGGTGGAGCTTGAGCTGGTGGAGGGAAACATCACCACAGCTGCCGCTGCAGCACTGGCCTCCGCAGCTACCAAAGCAAAGGTGGATGTCAGACCCCTTTCCTTGCACCCGCTCCCGTGACCATTAATAGTGACAGAAACAGTGATTCATCTGAACTCACTCTTCTCTTTCTTCCTCTTATGTCCCTCTAGCACTTGGCCGCAGTAGAAGAGAGGAAAATCAAATCTCTGGTGGCTCTGCTGGTTGAGACTCAGATGAAAAAGTTGGAGATCAAACTGAGACACTTTGAAGAGCTGGAGACCATTATGGATCGAGAAAAAGAGGCTGTGAGTGCTGTCATCAAACAAGACCTGGCAATACTCCAAGAAACATTTGAGAGCACACTAAATAATTTTTCAGTGCTACATTGTTCTTCGACATGCATCATAATTGCCATTGATTTTCGTAATCTCTTAAAGGGATAGTTCACCTAAAAAATAAGTGTTTTTATTTAGTCATCCTCATGTTGTTTTAAACCTCTATGGTATTGTTTTGTCCTGTTTATTTAAACCGAGCCAAGCATTTTTAATGATGATTTCAGGGTGTTTGAACTTCATTTAATATCTGTCTGTTGTAGCTGGAGCAGCAGAGACAACAGTTATTGTCAGAGAGGCAGAACTTCCACCTGGAGCAGGTGAAGTATGCTGAGATGAAGGCACGACAGAATGTGGAACCGCAGCAACAAACAGGAGCTACACAGAGCAGCAGTAGCACAGCATACAACCCTCTTCACCACGGTACACTCTCCTTTATAACACAGTCAGCACTTTTGTCTCATACACACTCATATTAGTGTTAAATAAGATTTTTGCATCCTCCTCAGGGCGTTCGGTGGGCAGTGCTGGTACAGGACAGGTCATAGGTGCTCGGCTCTCTGGAGCTCCCAATGGCATGTGTGAGTAACACATGCCTCAACTCAAATGCTGATCAACTCTGGTGCAGTGTTCAAAGTGTTTTGAATCTGGCTGCTTTTTATTTTTATTTTTTCCAACTTAGACCAAACTCCACCGTCCTCCTCACAGGCCGATGGGGCCACACTCATGTAATGACTTCAGCGCCTTAAGACCCAAACCCAGCAAGATGACATGAATGACTTGGTCACATCATTTTTCACATTCTCCTTTACAATAGCACTTTCTTCTGTGTATATTTAATATTTTTTAAGCATTGATTCTAGCATATAAGGGTCAGATTTGAGGCTTTTCGTTGCCATATCTGTCTGTACTTAATGTTTGTAGATCTGTTTTTGTATTGCCGCCAAGTACTAAAACATTTGTTTTAGTAAGAATAAATCTTTTATATGAACTTCTATTGAAGAGTCTACTTTAGAAGGTTTTCTTCTACTTTTGTATTTTTAATTTAGTAGCTTATTCTCTGATGCATTTAATTTGATATTCAGGGTATTTCAGCAGTCAACTGTTCTTAACTATGGAGAAAACTGGGCTGCGCCATAACTTGATCTGTTCCAGATGTATTTTTAACAGCTTTAATTTTTAAAAGAAACTCTTAGATCACAGGTCACTCTAGTGCACAAGGTTTGGGAAAAGCTCTTTTCCATACATGAGAGTAAATGGAGAAGGGAGCTGTGGAGCTCATAAATGAGATTTGAGAGCTACAGGCTGCACAGGAAGATTTTCAGCAAAAACACTTTTATTGTATGCAAAGGAGCAGCTAGATTTTCCTTAAATAGTGTCCTGTGTGTTCGACTTCAGGGTCACATTTGCAACAACATGGAGAATAAATATTTCAAATTTTAGGTTCAAATGTCTTTATGAAAATTGTTATAATGAATGGTACCCTGGAAACTCACTAAATTAGGTTTGATGAGGTACTAAAATGACTAAATCTGAAAATTAAAACTATGTAATGAGAAACGCACTGTTGGTGAAAATGTTAAAAAATATTTCATATTGTGAGGAATAAGGGCTGTATCTGAGAAACAAGATTTATTATTGCGAAGTCAAACAGGCATATTAAAATAAAACCTAATTCTAAATATTCATAAATATAATTTATAACATAATCCTTTTTTTTTTTTTTTATGCCAATTTCCCCTTTGACCAAGGATAATTTCCACATATTGTTACGATTTTAGGAGAAACTTATGAAGTGTCCCTCCCCTCTACACAGTGTTTACTTATGTTTTGACTGGGGTCTATGGGTGACCCAATTTCAGACGCTTTGTTCGGGGGAGCCGCCTGCATCAGTTTTGTACCTTAATTCAAATAACAGTTACATTTTTTATAATGTAACAATTTCTGTGTCAATATTTTATACGTTTGTGAATTTAAGTGCTTTTGGGCCGTAAATGTTAAATATTTACTCCTGAGCTGATCGACTTTTTCAGTGATTCTATTACATATGACACAAATTGTGTGTGTAACGAGGCGCATGCGCAGATGACTTCTCATCAGCCGTGAGTTGGACTGCATATAAACCTCGCGCTGGAGGAGTGTGCGCGCGGCTGTAGTGTGTGGCCCCGAAACTCTCCGCTTCTTCAGTGGACGCCTGATACTGGCTCTCACTACTAACGAGACACATTTAACTGCCTTGGCATCTTGTTGGAGTTGGATAAGAGATGACGGGTCCCTAGCGACGCTAAAGGGTGGCCTGAATTTCAACCAAAGAAGAATAACTGAAGACAGCATCCGAAGTTGGCATGAAGCAGCGCGCTTCGTAACGCATTCAATTTGAGGAGATTTATGTCCAGGATTATTGCTCGGGTACTCTCAGATTTCTCCCGTATGACTATATCTTAAAGAGAAGATTCACCTGGTTCATTTGAAGTGTTTTGGAAGACAGTTTGTGTCATGATGAACTCCAGGCGCACGTTGTTTTCTGCAGGCTGGGAGTCAGTGGTGCTGTCCAGCGTCCTGCTTTTTCAAATCGCTCCTTTGTGTGTTAATGGTGGTGAGTATATTGTTATACATTATTTCTGCCTTTATTGCATTTAACAGAGACCTTCATAGTTCCTCTCTGTGGTCAGTTGGAGCGTCTAAAGTGCAATTTTTAAACAAAAAATGCAATGCAACGTAATGGATTCAGCATCAGATCTAGGTGTTGACTTGCGAATGAACTTTTAAGTTATGTAATATATTATTAGCACAGTTACTAAGCTCGAAAATGTACGTAACTGATAGAAAATATATTTTACACAAAGCCTTTTTTCTTCACCTTATTGGTATTTTTATAAATATTTAAATGTATGTATTAAATTTATAGGTAATCATGGACCAAATAATTTATTCTATTTTAAATACCTACATTATGTATAAAACGTGTGTGTGTGTGTGTATATATATATATATATATATAGGCTATTTTAGACTTTATAATAGAAAACGGCCACCTAAAATGTTTGCTTTTGGCTTTACTTTTCTCATGTGCATCTTTTAATCACCGCTTCATTTTTAAACATAAGTTTAGGTTTACCAAATAATGCACATATTTATGGAATAAGAGGGTGACCAATGTTCCACTGACAAAATGATGGTCCTTTAAAAAAAAAAAAATTTGTTGCTGAGCAACAGCTCCTGAAGACTAGGTCAGCTGGCTTTGCTGCATGAATACCAAACTGTCATGTTGGCGTGATTGACCTGCATCACACTACTGTTGCCTTGGCCTAACTAATGACTGTAAAGCAGGAAATTATCATTTGCATAAGAAGCTTTAAACGTTTGCACTTAGCTGAACCTCTGACCTCTTGGCAGACTTCCCAAAGTCTATGTGTTATCGCATCACTGACTCTGCATCTATCATCAACACAGGACGTCAAGCAAGCAGGCTCTGCTGAGAAAACTGATCTAAGCACTGATAAAGGCCTTATAAAAAAACTTCAGTTTTGCTTTTTGAAATCATTAGCCAATGCAAAAATCAAGTGCTCTTGTTTTTGTTTGTGGGGGTGAGAACATGTAAATAGTGCACTTGCTCTGCTGGAGTTATTGATTAACACATTTCCTGGTAAACAATGATTGACAGTATTGATTAGCCTAAGACTGCAGAAGCTGGGCTTTAAAATAGTGATCGACTGATATGAATTTTTTTGATGGCTGATGCCGACATTGAGGTGGCCAATAAGTATGATATTACACCGTTATATTTAAATAATTGTATAGGCAAGGTTAAACATCACATAATATGAATATGATGGAGGCCAACTGGATATAGCATAGTGTAGTTTAAATTAAGAATTGAAACATTATGTCCACCATTGCACTAAGGTGCTGGCATTCTTGGCACTGTCAAAATAAAAGTTCCTTCCGAAACTTGCTGTAAAGGAAAAAAACAACAACATATCAGCTTATACTGGCATATGGACAAATATCAGCCAATCGCTTGACTTTTTTGTTTACATTGTTCCTGTTGTACTTCTTCCATAAAGTGAACAATTAATCAGTGCACAGTATTCTATACAGAAAGATGTCGTTTTAATCTAAATTTGCCATCTAAAAGTGCCACTTTTTGTCATCCATCAATTCTCTAAATGCTAATCTCAATATCCCCATTGAATTATCAGAGATGTCACATCATTTTATATTGAAGTCAAACCACTTTTCACTGCTATTCATTCAGCTGAAGTGTGTATTGTTCCCAGTTGCTATTATTCCCTCTTTTACTTATATTCTGTGTTTCTTTTGTTGTTGTGTTAAACGAGGGACAATCATTGCTATAATTGAACATGCATTGCTATTGCCTAGCTGACATTTGTGGGGCATGCTGTGACAAAAGGCTGTTACTCTTCTTTGTTGTTTTTGCCAAGACCTGGCACTCGCATCCCCAACCTTAGGAGAGTGAGAGAGAGAAATAAAAAGCAACAAGCAGGATGCATTCACAAAAACGTGCACATATTTAGTCTTTGAAGCATGTCTGTCTTGATGCTTGATTTTAAACCCTCTAAAACCATCACTTTCTCACTAAACTTCCTTAGATCCTTTCCATGCATGGCACAAGGGAGCCATCTGCCACTGCGGTCTCATAACAGCAGAGATTGTCAATGAGCATTAGCGTCAACGAGCTAGTGTTAGCGCTCGCCTAGCCTGCCCGTATGGAGCTCCCAGTGTGGGCCAACGGTATTTATCCTGCCAGACGCTGACACTAGAGCTGCCTACACTGTTGGAAACTTATGGAACTACACAACCTGTTGGACACTTGCTGGTTTTCAGCGTCTGTGCAGTAAAACATTACAGTTGCATGAATCATGTCTCTGTTGATTCAGTTTTGTACTTGTTAAACTCAATGACGTTTCTGGACACAATCTCTTTCAAACACTTGAAGCTGGGCACACACATTGACCATGTTTACAAGCACTAAAATATACTTGCATCAGCTGGAATTTGGACATTCTGATTATAAACCAGTAATGCAAAAGCATTAACCCGATTAAGACAAAGTTATGATTTCTATTCTAATTTTTTGAGATACACCTGTATTTTAAAATGCCTTTTCTGCACTCAAACACACGTGTAATTCACTGTAAAAAAAATTACGTAAAATTTATGGTGAAACACTGGCCGCTGTGGTTCGTAAAAAAATGTAGAAAGTACGGTAACGGTTTTAAGTTAAATTTACAGTTATAATACTGTAATTTCATTTACTGATATAATGTTAATAACCTGTTTTGTACCTTTGTAATACACCGATAAGCACCAAATGCATGAGAAAGCCACATGACAAAAAGCCCATCACAAGCAGCTTTTAAATATGAGCATATATAGAAGGTGCTTAGAGTCATTCACACAAACACTAAACACCATCATGGTGAGACTCATTAAACTCAAATATGCCATAAACATTCATTTAACAATATTACATGTAACATACAACCCTAATAAACATAACATAGCATTTTCAGTTTCAAATACTCCCTCATTTTATGATTTATAGAAATCCACGTATGACAGCTTGCATTTAAATGTGCATTTCCACGTGGAAATTTGTTTTAGATTTTGCATCTATAATATTTAATAATTTTTATAGTTTAATACAATTTTACATAATTATTTTAGTCAATTTGAAATGATTTACAATGTTAATGTGAATAATTAAAATCTATTAAAAGCTATATATTAAATTTTTTTACACATGTTTATTAATTATCAGTATGATATTGGCATCCACACCAAGGGTAATGTTCTCTTTATTATAAATGTGCGCTGCATATGTCTAATGCTTTAAATGCTAAAACTCTTTAAAGTCAGGTGAATTCTGAGTTT
Organism: Enteromius mattozi; assembly: GCA_032359235.1. Taxonomy (NCBI): domain Eukaryota; kingdom Metazoa; phylum Chordata; class Actinopteri; order Cypriniformes; family Cyprinidae; genus Enteromius; species Enteromius mattozi. Next base: position 1,150,983 of record JAUMHE010000027.1, on the reverse strand, counting down.
TTTCAACATTGTGGTGACTCATAGATTTAACAAAATTAAAACTTTATAATTCTATTTAACTTTTGCATTCTTTGAATATCATTAATATAGCAAAAATGCTACAATAAATCTTAAAGCTGTACTGTTTATGAATGGTGAAACACACAATTAGCTTTCCCTCTTAAATCGAGATTAGCGTGAACTGGAATATATTTTTTTTAACTGATCTTCTGTAATCTGCTCAAATGCTCATTGCTGGCTCATGCATGTGCCCAAACTAACATTTCATTTATCTGATAAATTAACTCAACACATTGAGTGCAGTTTTTGGCCCGAATATTTAATTTAGGTGGCATAAACATTAATGGGTCATGCTGTACAACAGTAGCACAGGTTGGGGTGGGACATGGAGTTGGCTCTGTTGATTCACCAGGTCTGGCATCTCTATATGTCTGTTCAGCTTTGCACTGATACTGCTGTGAACCTACACCCCATCCCTGATGCCAAGGACGTCCATGCCAGCTCCCCCGCCAAGCAGCATAACAGTACTATTTATAACTAAACACAGGGGAGCCAGTGTGGATTTTATTCAGCAGAGCTTAGAATGACACTTGCCATTAGGATACCAAGTCATCAGATTTGAAATTAAGGTGAGGTGAGTTAAATGTTAAATTGTCTCTTACATAAAGAGCATTGGCTGCGTAGTAGGAGATATTGGCAGGCCTGCATGGCATCTGCGCCTACGGAAATCAAAACGCCCGTCATTCACAAAGTTCTGCACAGTCTCTGCTGCTTGAATTTTAAAGTTGCAATAAAAAAGAAAAAGTGACAACCTTTCTTCTGTATGGTGATGTGCATAAAGAATAGATTATCAAAAATCCAGGGATAGATCTAATTGCAAGCTTGCAGCCAGTTGTAAGAAAGGTTATTCTGTCATTAATTACTCACCCTCATGACCTTTGTTCATTTTTGGATCAGAAATGAAGATATTTGTGATGAAATCTGATTTTCTTTTCCAGCTTCTGATGTTGTTTCTGTTTCAGAAATGGCTTGGTAGCTCTTTTCCTGAAAACGTCTGAGACTCTTGATGCACTGACTTCTGCTTCAGTCCACTCATTTTGTTTGAATTAGCTTAGTTTGACAGTATTCTCAAGCCTGTTACTTGTGCACTTTTTCCACCCAGTTTCTTTCCTCCAGTAAACTTTGCATTTAATATATTTTGAGGCAGCACTCTGTGAAAAGCCAGCCCTTTCAGTAATGACTTTCTCTGAAATTACCGTCTTTGTGGAGCGTGTCAATGATTGTCTTCTTGACCATTGCCAAGTCAGCAGTCTTCCCCGTTATTGTGGTTTCAAAGAACAAGAGATACCCCAGAATTTATAGTGCATAATGAAACTCAAATATAAATATTCTAATATGTTGAGATACTGGATTTTTTGATTTTCGTAAGCTCTAAAATGTTTTTAAAAGATGTTTTTCTTTACATGTTGTGAATCTAGAATATATGAACATTTCATTTTTTTAAGTCCGTTACAAGGAAAAAACACTTTCACAACATTCAATTAGTTTGTGCACTCAAAGATTGTGGCAATGGTATCGATTGTTATGGACTTTTCTTTTGCTCTATCATTAATGCATTTAACACATACATGGGCATTTTACATCTTGACATGTAACCTCAAATGCTCCCTTAGATTACTGGTCTGTTTGGGTCATTAGAGATCGAGGGAGAGAAAGATAGTTCGAGGGGTGAGAGAAGAAAGGAAGAGTTGACATTGACAGTTATCTTTTTTCTCCCCTCAAGAGTGTTACATAAGCAAAAAATGTCAACCAGAGACAGGAAGAACGTGTGCTGCTTTTTTAATTAAGCTGAAGAGAGAACATTGCTTTACAGTACTGTAGTTTAACTTGTGTTCAGTTTATTTGTGTTCAGATTTGATGTGGTATTTATTGATTGTAAACAGAGGACTTGAGCACAGTGAGAGAAAACGAAGAGGACATACTTTCACACACATTTAAATGTCTCACTGGTGAGGTCATGAGAAAATACTTCTCTTCCCTATTTCTTTCTCACTCTCGATCATCTTACCCCCCTTTTTTCTCACTATCCCCCTCTCTCTTGCAGTCTTGACTTGCTTACTAAATAGGCGACAGAAATCCTTCTCAAAGGCTTTGGCACAGGTCTTCAAATGGGCGGAAGGAGAAACACACTCTCACTGTCACATTTTCTCATCTTCACTCCATTATAGCATGTGTTTTGTGTTATTTTTCTTTCAACGAGACTCTTTCCCCCAACCTCTCTTTTCTGTCAGCTGACCCCTTCGCAAGGAGTTATGCAAATCAAAACAACTTTTTTCCTCTCGTAGCCCTTCTCTTGCTCTCTTTGAGGGCTGTTTTAGTCCAGTGTAGCATTTAAGTATTTCAAAATAAAAGTAAAAGGAACAAACTGTCGCTTTGAAATGAAACTTTAGCGGTGGAAGGCTATAGATGAGATTTTAAGAGAATACTTGAGCATCACGTGAGGTATGTGAGAAATAATTTATGCACCCACTGCCATCTCCGTTACCCTCTCAGGGGGGATTGTGTGAATAAATGAATGGGAGAAAGAGAGGAAGTGAATCAAGTGGAGAGGACAGAAGGGTCTCTGTTTTACATGGCTTTTGAGATGTTCCAAAATGGCAGCCCCTTTACATTGCTTCTTGGCAACTATGTGTGTGAGTGAGTGTCTGTTAGGGGCTGGTGTGTGACTTAGAATTAATTTACAAAAAAGAAGAATTAAACCAAGAATGCCCATGGAAACGGGAATTTCACACTGTCAGTCAAATACTTCAAGTAGATTGCTAAAAGACAATCTGTAAAAACTGAGTGTAGATGTTCCTCAGATATGCCTTTTGTTACTGTTTTAACTTAAATGCTTAAGCAGAATCAAAGGGGGCTTTAGTTGGCAATTGGGCACAAACGCTCTTTATTTTTTAATAACAATTATTTATCTTTTTAATCGCACTACCATTCAGAAGTTTGGGGTTGTTAATCTTTTAGTTTTTATTGGTACTAAAAAGTTCTATTTTAAATGAAAGTTCAAAAGAACAGCATTTATTAATGAAAAAAAGTATCTTGTATGTATTTTGAATATATTAGCTAGGAAGGAAGGCAGTTTAATTTTAATAATATTCACAATATTATTATTTCTACTTAGTTTTTATCAAATAAGTGCCGCTTTCTTTTAGAGACTTTATATCTTACTGAATACTGAGCTTTGAAATGTTCAGGAAATATTTTTAGACAATCAGGGATTGAAATATAAAGCATATTTCCAAACCTGTTCATATTTGAGGTAGATCGCATTGGACTGGTTTACAGTATCAGTAAAAGATAATCAATTAGGTCAGTGAGATTTTCCAGTGCTAAAGAGGAGTTCCCCATTGTGTGTTTATCTTTGTGCATTAAAGCTTACCCATCCAGACTGACCAATGCAAGTCTCAACCTACAGCCCTTAATCCTAATCTGAATCCCAATCCTAGCCCAGGCTCAGGGGGGTACATTAGTGAATCAGAGCTGCTAATCCAGCCACCACAAGCCGCTTTGGAAAGAAATCTGGGGCCTCGCGCACAGCAGTGTATAATTAAGCAGATTTGTCCGTGTGTGTGTGATACAGAGTATATATTATGTCTTTTGTTCTCTGAGTTGCTGAGTTTGCAGTAAAGCAGTGAGCGCTTGCAAAGGTGTTCTTATAGATAAAAATAAATGAATAAGAGCTTGTGGCTAACTTTCATTATTATTTATTTGTTTTCCAGGCAGTGCGTTTATCTCCAATTCTACTGGCACTAATTCCTCAGACCTGAATGGGGTGGGACTTAAACCTGCACTTCCTGGTGAAGTCTCACCAATCGCCCAGGCCCAAGTTCGCTCTCGAAAACCACGAGCTGGAGAAGAGTCAGGCAGCGGTGGCGAAACCTCAACCAGTGCTGTTGATTCAGAACGCCTCATTGACCTGACGATAGATGGCATGGCTGCCCGGCTGCCCACGCTGGCTGAGCCCCAGACACGTGGCCTGTCCCAGCTGGATTTTAGCGAGGAGAGAATCCAGGACAGCGCCCCTCGCTGGAAGAGCGAAAGGCTACAAGCAGATGGGACGCTGTTAGATCATGTCACGAGTCCTCCCGAGTCCACCTCTTCTCAACCAGAAGTAGTCATCACAGTCAATTTTTACAATCCTTCTCACCAACAGCATGTTCTTGATCCCCCTGCTTGGGTTCAGGAGCTCCAGGGTGGAGATCCAACCTCCTGGACCCTTTCCGATTTTTATGATTATCTGTCACCTGACTATTCACCCACTGAAGTTTATGTAGAGGAGAGCCAACCAACGCCACCTGACATGGAAGACGAAAATGTTCCTCTCATAGCCAGCGCAGTTCCCTCCAACTCTAGAGTTATTACCTCTGATGATGGATCTGGAGACACTTCACCTGGAGCGTTGGATGTGCTCAACTCTGGTTGTCTTTATGGATTTGTGCGTTACAATGGCAGTTGTATCTCGCCATGTGAAAAATACCCCAATTACTGCTTCAATGGAGGACAGTGCTATGAGGTTGATGGTATTGGTGCTTTTTGCCGGTAAGATGCATGCATACATGTGTTAAGGTCCACTCACACCAAGAATGATAACTGTAATAACCATTTCCAATATGCATCCTCAGCAACGCAAAACAATGTTCTGTTTTTATAAGCATGCACTAAAGTTTGTGTCATCTGTAGCTTTAAATGCTTGAACTCTTGAATTATGTGTGGAATCTGATTGGCTGTCAGTGTCTTCATAGATCATCATATGGGAAAAAATATGATTCCAGTATGGTTTGTAGTTATCATCCTTGGTGTTAGCAGGTTTTAATAATAAAGTAATGCAATCAGTTTACTTATTGAAGAAAACCTTTCCATACAGTTAATTTCGGTTTGTACAAAAAAATCATTGTTTGAGGATTAATTGAGGATTTTGTGTTGTGGAAACAATTAGTGATGAATGCTTTCGAAATTAAGCTTTTTCATATCTTTTGTTTTGAATCAGTGTTTCAGTGATTGGCTCAACCTGATTTCATCAAATGAGTTTTATGTCATACTGTGTTGAAATATTTTGTCATTTTTAGAGGTTTGCCACTACAATGCGTTAATCTGGTGAATTTATGAACCAGAATATGGTTTTAACTGATCTCGGGTGGTTTTATTGTTTAGGTTACGTTTTAAAGGGGACCTATTATGCAAAAAATCAATTTGATAAGGTGTTTGAACACAGTTGTGTGGCCGCAGTGTGTGGAAACAACCAGCCTGTAATGGTAAAAATCCACCCCTTCATTTATTTATAAAACCAATAATTCAGTAGCAGTCTCTCCAAACGAGCTGTTTCAGATTCTCCCTATTGTTACGTCACAGTAGGGAAAATTTTTTTGTGACGCTCTCTGCCCTATTAGCATAAACACAGCTCTGAGTGTGAGAAGCTGTGGTCCGCCATTACTGTTTTGTTACTTTTACACCGGACTGCTTTGTGCATAAGGGTCAGTATAAGACACAAAAGTTGCTTTTGAAGGATGGATTAGTGCCAGCTGTTCGTGATCCAGCTACACCAGAAGAAGTAAGTATCAGGTGTTACTTTTTCTAAATTGCCTTCATAAAAGAGCTTCTTGGCACTCTGTTAGGCTAATGTTGCTAAAGTTACCATAGTATATCTGCTTTCACTGATGCTGCCTTCACGTGTTACCAGAATGATCATAAACAGGAATGTGGGAGTTAAAATTGCATATGAAAGCAATGTGAAGTCGATCGCTGGAATTAGTGAAGCTCATAATCATAGAAAGTTTGTAATAGCGATGGCAGCATGAGTTATTTTTATCCTGCCATGCTCCCGTTTGTGTAATTTATAAAATGCATTTTTATGTACAGTACTGTCCGACGGCTGACTTTTAAAACGAGTGTGTTTTCTGTAAAGAGAACAGACTTGTACTGATTGCTGAGTGTAGCACGGAGCGTGAGCTGTTGAAGGGGAAGAGACAAAAACTGCACCTTTTGGCTCATATCCTAAAAGTGGCAATTTTAACAGATTCTAAAAAATGATCTGTAAGGTATTTTGAGTTAAACTTCACATATACACTCTGGGGACATCAGAGACTTATTTTACATCTTGTGAAAAGGGGCATAATAGGTCCCCTTTAATTAGCCGTGTGTATTTAACAGAACAATGGAGATCGCCTCTGATTGGAATTTTAGCCAACAAAAAAGAAAAAACACATAAACCAGACAAATTAATGGAAGTAATAGAGTGTAATATTTAACATTTAATAGGTTACACTTTTTGTTTTATATATTAATTTATATATAATATTTTAATTTATTTTGTAAAAGGTGTCATCATACATGTTTGGCTCTTATTTATGTAGTGTAAGAAATGAGGAAAGCATCAGTTCATCATGAGTTTGAAGATGTAACTCAATCCTTCAGTCATGTTCTTGCATCTGTTCATGGTGCGGGATTATGATTTACATCAAATGTTGGGATTGAGTCTCAGTTGAAGACATCTCTTGGGAATAATAGTAAACGGCCTACCCTCAATGATCTTGAAACTGGGCCAAGCTCATGCAAACATGTGGGACTGGGCTATCCAGGTCATGCACGCAGTTTTACACTATGCGCCAGTTGCCATAGGGCTTATTGGAACGCTTTTTGGCCTTTATTTAAATGGCTAATGTAGTAACACTCTACCATATATAAAACAAATAATATATATATATATAATATAGAAATTATTCTTTAAGTTCTTTAGCCATTATGTAAGTTGCTGCTACAAGAACATGAAGACGTCTTGCTGTAGAAATGTTTGGTGGCAAAACTATGCCAACAGTGCACTTACTCAATTTATTATTTTCCCTCCATCTGCTAGAAATATCAATGATCATTAGCTGTTGCCTTAAATATACTTCCTCCAGAATGTGTTGTGCATTTGGGTAGAACACAACGACCCAGTTTTTTTCATCAGTGTCCTTCAGTGCCTATTTCTTGGTAATTTTATAGTGACAAGTTTTTTAAAAATGCCATGCCTTATTACTAGTAGCCAGATTTTTAAGTTCCTAATAGTTATCCAGTGTGCAATGAACATTTTTAACATATTTAACATACAGAACTTCTAACGTATTTCATAAATGTGACATTTATGTCACAACTATGACTGTATTTCTTGTTTCACAGTTTTTTGGAGATTGCGCTCCATATAGTAGCAAATAAAACTGAACAAAAAATTACAAGAACTGGACGTTGGCAAAAGTGATAAAAGTGATGAGACCATAAACTATTTGCAAGCAGCTTTAGAATACAAAATGTAAGAAATATGAAGCTACTATATACTGTATTTAACCATTATTAACTACAAATACTTTTACAAAACACCAAAGAACTGACTTTCACATTTGATGCAGATTTTTAGTTTTTCAGAGGTTTATTCAGTTTGACACGTGGTAGCCTAATAGTCAGAAGATGACTTTAATAATGTGATGAAGATGATGGGATAAATTACTGTATGCTTGTTAGGAATGTTTATCATTTATTTCACAAACAACTGCTATAATTTCAGTTCCACACTCCAAACCTGTCATCATGGCTTGGCATCATATCACTTTTTTACTAAAACAGCATCCACACCTCTGCTCAGAGGCCAGTGCAGACCCTTATTAAACATTTGCTCAAAGGTATTTGGGTCAGAGCCCAGATCTGTGAATGTGTGTGTTTCAGTTTAAGAGCTAAAGACCCTGCCTCAAGCTGGTGCTTTGGACCACAATAGCAGGGCTCTGAGAATCTTATTTGTGTGTAGTGAAGCCTCAGTGCTAGATGATGTGATGTGTTAAGCTGTGTATTTGAGCAGATGACTGCTCGCTCTGAACACTGCGACACCCTTATCCACAGCTTTAAAGTCAGAATGAAATCAGCATGGACTATTTCTTTCTTGCCTTATTATACTTGATCAATAAAAAATTTGATATTTGATTTAAATAATAAAAACGCAAACCTCCATTCAGTCCAGCTCATTACTGAATATAAAAGTAACTTTCAGTCAGGCAGTGGATTATGGTGCTAACCACAGGGCTAACTTGTCGATCTCTGAGAGAAAGCATGACAGGGTGCCGTCTACATTAACAGGGTCAGTGCTATTAGAAAAGTCAAGGTTTACATTTGTAGGGCACGAAAACAGTGAATTATTAGATGAACTTAAGTTTTGTGGGGTGGATCAATGGGTGCATTTTCTGATAGTGAATGTGTTTCTGTTTAGTGCAGCCAATGGTTTACTCTAAATGGATGGGTAGTTAGTATTAGACCATAAAATGAAGTTTCAAATTGATCTTTTTTGGCTGAATAGTAAACATGGCCTACATGTACACTGAACAATGATTTTGTGCATGTGCACTATTGATTGGCCTTTCACTCACTACAAAATGTACCCATAGGCTGCAGAGTGTGAGTGTGTATTTGTGGTTTGTGCTTGTCCAGCATCATATAGCATCATTTAGTTTAATGATATTTGATTTGGCTTCATGTGAAACTATTGTTTTTGCTCCGCCAACAAAAATGTAACATTAAATAGTTTGCCTAAAATACAAGTTACTCAGTATTAACTTCTTGTTTAATGCACTAGCATAGATGCTATTTTCACATTATATGAAAATAGCAGCGGATTCTGTTTGCACTTATTGAAAATAGCAGCATTATTTAGTCATATGCTGTTTACAGTAAGTGAAAATAGCATTTTCTGCTATTTATACTACTTATTGCAAGTGGCAATAATCTGCAGTATTGAAGTACATTATAGATCAGAATGCAGTTTATTGAGTGTAAATGTCAACTTTTTGATTATTTCCTTAACTTTTATTGAAAATAAATGCTTTTCTGATGTGATTTGAAATTTAAAAAGAGATCTTTTTTTTCAAAAGGCAGATTCGAACCAGGGTCGATCGCGTCAAAATAAGACCACCATGTGTTTTGCCATCAGCACCACTGAAGCTGATGACAGATAGATGTCTTTTATAATGATGACTAGCCCAATCACACGTTGTTGGGTGGAGTTAGTGTAAATGGAGTGTGCCAATAAAGTGTGTTTAAGCCAACAAACCATGTGGGCTAAAATACATTACATAATAGAAAAATAATAGATCTAGCATATTCAATAAGATATCCAGCACCTCACTGACAACACTGGTAAATTAGAGAATTTGTAAATCTATTTTTAGAAGCTGTGAACTGAGCACAGCTCAGGTGCTTTATTCTCTATGGGACCGGCACTATTAAAGGAGCGCATGCACGTCCTTGACAGGGCCATCTGTCCACTCATGCAGCTGTAAGCTCTGCTGTAACCTTGCAGTAAAATCATAGTAATGATAAATGGGTCAACAGGCCACACAACTGACTTATACTGTAACACTACAGTGTTTCTTACTTACTTTAATCTTCACACAGATGTGTTTATAACGGCCAGTTTGCATGAATGTCTGGAAAATATTACACATGGCAAAACTGCATCTTAATGGTCATTTGCATTTACACACAAACTATAGTTTTGCACATTCATTGTTTCTGTTGCCAATATTGCCAAATTTTACTTAAGCCCAAGATTTTAATGTGAACTTTGCTAAATAAACTTATGTGACTTTTTTATAATCAATATTAGGAGAAATCTGTACACCATATTAGTACTTATGTCTCCTTATCAATGACAATCATCATTTGGGCAATACAATTATCTAAACAGTCTAGTCTAGTCATTTTCTTTTGCATTTGAAAGTTCTTTGTTTATTTCCTGCACATTGTCTCAAATCCTGCTTCTACAATATCTGTCATTAAATGAACACAGAAGAGCATAATTATATATCCCAGTTTTGTATGTTGCTCAACTGCCTCTGTTCTAATAGCCCTCTCTTTGTTGTTTGTAGGTGTAACATTCAGGAGTATATCTGGAACAAGGGCTCCAGGTGCGAGTCGGTCATTTCAGATTTCCAAGTGATGTGTATAGCAGTGGGTGGAGCCGCCATCATGTTGCTCCTCCTCTTCATGGTTGTAGTTTTTTTCTCCAAGAGGATGCACATGCTTAAGACCGAAAACAGACGACTTCGCAAACACAGGTGACACTCAAAACTTAGTTTCAGATCTGATGGCTTAAATATCAGTTGATTTGAGCTGAATACACTGTTGCACATACACGCTGGAGTACAATAAAATGTACAGTGGGCTTTAAACACAATGATGTCACCCTTCTTTGCTAAAAGTAGGCCAATCTGACAGTGCTACACGAGAGAGTGACCTATATACTGTGCAGCCAAAGGCATTTAAACACAGTCCAAGAGAAGGGTGAAATGGAGAGCAGAGAAGGGAGAACAGGAGGGGAGTATAGGAATGAAGTTGAGTTTTAACTGCCCATCAGGATCATCTGCTGCAGGTAACACCTGTTTACATGTGCGCTTGTAGCAGCTTTTAATCCACTGCATGCAAATAGAGTAATAATATCCAAGCCACTTTGTGTTTTATGATCCTTTTCTGAAGGATCATGTGACACTGTTGGTTTGTAATGTTTTTGATCAAATAAATGCAGTTTTGGTGAGCACTAAACTGTGACAGAGTGACATGATCCAATTTATTTCAGCGGAGAGCTGGTGATTTCCGGTCACATGACCAATGGTGACAGGATGTGGTCATGTCCATTGCAGCAGAATTTTTAACTTTATGCAAGAGAGCTGAGATGTATATCAACTTTCAGGAGCAGATTCAGAAGTGAAGACTGCATCAGTGGTTCTCACACATGACCGACTTGAGTGTAGGCAAGACAGGACACAGAATTTATGGCATGATTTCACTTTTATTATTGTTGAATTGTCGAATTGTAAGTGTGCATATAATAAAATGAAACCATTGATTCAGTGAGTTTGATTCATATATTGATAGTTTTTGATGATTTTATGTGACCCTGGACCACAAAACCAGTCATAAGGGTAAATTTTTTGGAAATTGAAATGTATGCATCATCTGAAAGCTGAATAAATAAGCTTTGCATTGATGTGTGGTTGTTAGGATAGGCTGAGTTACAACTTTTTGAATATCTGGAATCAAAAAAATCTCTAAATTGAGAAACTCGCCTTTAGAGTTGTCTAAATAAAGTTCTTAGCAAAGCATTTTAAGTTTTTATATATTTATAGATTTACAGAATATCTTCAGTGATCTTTACTTAAAGGAATAGTTCACCCAAAAATGAAAATTCTGTCATCATTTACTCACCCTCAAGCAGATCCAAACCTGTATTAG
>JAUMHE010000027.1:1116265-1134353 GCA_032359235.1 Enteromius mattozi | reverse complement strand
TATAAAGTCGGAAATTGTGAGATATACTGTAAAGTCAGAATTGCGAGATATAAAGTCGGAATTGCGAGATATAAAGTTTCAGTCACTTTTTATCTCACAATTCTGATTTTTTTTCATGTAATTGCGTTTTTATATCTCATAATTTTGAGGAAAAAAGGCAGAATTGTGAGATAAAAAGTTGCAATAAACTTTTATTTTTTATTCAGTGGTGGAAATGGGCTTCCATACATAAGTGACAGTTTTCCACTGTTAAAAATTAATTTTATTTATATTTTTATAATTTATTATATTTTACAATTGTTGTACTTTTTTTTTAATTTTTTTTTTATATTCAATACTGTTAAAAAAATTGGGGGTCTGTAAGATTTATTTGAAAAAATTGTACTATTAGTTAGCAAGGATACATTGAATTGAAGAGACTATGACACATAGTATTTCAGATATATGCTGTTCTTTTGAGCTTGCCATTCATAAAATAATTTTTATATATACTGCATGTAGCACAACTGATTTAAGCTGAGATAATTACTTCAAATGTTAAATAATTCAAATAATTTATTTATATTTCATAATGTTACAATGTTACTGTATTTTGGATCTTAGAAACACAGCCTTAGTGAGCATAAAAGACTTTCAAAAACAAAAATCTTACTGATCCCAAACCTTTGAATGTGAATATAGTAAAGTGTAACTTAGCTTTGATGTGCTTAGTTGCTTATTTCATAATTATACTCACAAATGAATAAAAATTGTGTCAATATATTGACAGCTTAGAAAAAATTAAGCTAGTACCAAAGTTTCCCACTACCTGAAGTTTTTAAAAGCTGCTTTTGAATCTAGTACTCAATAATACTCAAAAACAATGGCTTAATAGTTTCCTCTATTCACTTTGATTTGAATTTTAGTGCCAGGAAGGAGTTATCAGTTTATGGACTTTGTTAAATTCTTTATGCTTTTTCTTTATGTATGGGTTTACCATGTGTTTGTCTGTGTAATTGTGTTATATGTGATTCCTGTTTGTGTTGTTATGCTTGTGTACTTGTACCTGTGCCCTTGTATGTGTGTATGTGTCCAGGGTGGTGTGACCATCGACTTAGAGTTGCTTCTCCCCAAAGAGGTGAAAATGCTCCCTGAGACAAGCCCCCCACTGCACTACAACGTCTTTCTCTACAAGCTCCCCAAATCCCCTAAAAAGTCCCCCATGCTGCGCCGGCCTCCTGGCAGATCTGTACAGGGGAGGCCTCTGTCCCAGCTCTGCCCCAGACGCAGCTCCGAACCCAGCTACAGCCCCATTAGCACGCGTTCTCTTCCGGGAGTGCTGTCCGGCTCATCCAGCCCTCACCTGGGCACGGCCTACACACCTTAACACCAGCGCAAGCTTCAACACTAAACAAATGGCAAATTTATCCCACGTGCAACTTGACCGTGACAAATTTAAGAGACACTGATTGGTAACGACTGAGAGTCTTGTGGATTACCAAGACATAAATTAGGAGGCAGGTTAAAAGCATTGGCCTTGGCAGAAATAAAAGCACACATAAAGGTTAGTAGAGGATAAATGGTGAGTTGAAGTGGAGTTGTTGTGCAACAGGAGTGTAAAGGGAAAATAACTCTTCATTTTGTATTACAGACACAAACATTGATGTCAGATGTGTTGTGGTGCCAAGTTTTATGTTTTGTATTTTGTCAGACAGCACATTCATATTCATACATGTGCATTCACAGAAACAATGGAACCTGTAAATGTTCAGGGCAAACAAACAAGTTGATAACTATTATTAACAAGGTGCTTTTTGTGTGTTTTTAATGTTAGATTAATACTTTCACTAAGAATAAAGAATTTTAGAATTGTTTAGATCTGACATTGTTGTTATTGGTTCCTTGGACAAAATGAAAAGTTTTTGAAAAGTAAAAAAAAAGAAATTCAAGTTCAATGAAAGCACATTCTGGAAAAATTCAGGTTGTAAAAAATAAAATGTATATTTTTTTTACTGAGCCTAAGCACTAGGGGGAAAAATATCAAAGCAAGAGAAAATTCTCAACTAAAATTTTATTTTTTTCCTGTCAAAACGCAAAAGAGAGAAAGAAAAAACAAAGCCCTGAACTTCAACATGAAAAACTGTGTTATTGCCGTGCTCAGCCTACATTCTAAGAATTTGTTTTTTCTTCAAAAAAAAAAATCTAAAAAGGGATGTTTAGAAATAAACAAACAAACATGTATACATGTAACCTGATTTAATGATTTGTAAAATCTTGTATTATTCAAGAAGAAATTAAAGCAGGGTAGGCATTAAATTTCATGCTCAATCAAAATGTGTCATGCTCTGAGTTGTCTCGCATGTGCAGTGTGCATGTGAAGACTGACGGATGCATGCCGATAATCTGAACTAATACCATGTTCTCTAATCAAGTCCTCTACAAAACACTTCAGTGCTAAGAGTGTGTTATTCTGCTCAAGCCAAAACCATCTTACAAAGAAAAACTGGGTCAGTCGCTCTCCCAGCGTTCACTCCATCAAAGCAAGTCAAAAGCAAGGGATGGCATGCATAGACTGCTGAAATAAAGGACTGTCTCAGAAGAGTAAAGGGCTCTTGAGCGCACTACTAAGACAAAAAGATTTCTGACTAGCAACAAACATGTATTGTGTTAGCTATATTCATGTTTACATGCAACGAGATACATTAATACTGTTCAATACTAGATTCCAGTCACCACCATTACACAGGGTACACTTTCTGACCTCTTCTCCTAATCATCCTCGGTTTATGAAGACAGTTTGACAGAGAAAGAAAATGTATAACAGACTTGAATAGTCTCTCCAAAAGACTCAATATGTATTCAATATTATTATTTTACAGACATTTACTGCAGGATGTACATGTAGTTATTTTGTGCTTCTTTGTGCCTGAAGCAAATGAAGCATATTGATTTAATCGAGACAGCTCCAGTAACCCATGCAGAAAGAAGGACACATTCATATTAGATGATCCTAACCAGACACTGCCATCATATGGCCATATTAGGGCAGTGGTGCATTTAACAATGGTACATTTGCACACAACAGCATGTTAATCTATTATAACTGGTTATATTTTGTATGCTAATCTGAATACATGGCACAAAACGTGCATAGGATATCTGCTCAAGAGGACACTTAGACTATTAAAAAAAACACTGATGTGACAAACCCTAGTACCTGAAGATTGTTCCTAGATGTTCCCTTTACAGTTTGACCAAGCTTAAGGTGAAAAACTGCATATTCAGGTACGTAGTGTTGTCTATAAAAGATAGACATGTAAACACATTTTGTTTCAACTTGTTTAATTTGGAAATTTAAGCAGCTTTTTTATTATTAAAAGTGTTACGTGTATACAGTGCTAAAAGAAAGCCGTTTATACTTTATCACAAAATTATATGTAAGAATTAGAACAGCTTTTGCATCAAATTGTTTTAGAAACTGTGAAAAATACATCCTGACATAGAAACAACCATAGTCAACTCTTCCTCCTCCTCATCATCATTCTCATTACAGTGCAAACTAAAGTGCTATTTAGGAATAGAAATTCAAAGAGTGAAACTAGATACATTAGAAGATTGCATAGAATTATAGTGCAAAAGCAGTTTTCTATTTGCTTATTATTGCTTAAGTTATAGTGTGTATTTACAGAGAGTACAGTGTAATTTTGTGTTAGTACTGGCCATGTAGAAAAGGCAAGTATGAGTGTGTTCAGACATCAGACTTATTGTTACCATAAAGGATCCAAATCACCAAGATCATTTTTTGGCACCCCCTGTTGACTGTTGCTGTTTTTGATTGTGCTCTGCATGGTATCCTGATTACCATTAACTGCACATGCAAAGTTGTTTTCATGGAAATTAGTTTAGGACTGAATGCTGAGATTATTCACCTTGTTCTGGAGAGATTCCAGAGCTGCAGGGGAGTTAGAACTTGGTGGTGCAGCATTTGATGTGGAAACCGGAGCAGGTGATGGAGTTGGCATGAGGGTGCTGCCAAGTGAAGGTGGAACAAGACAGTCCATCACTGGGGCAACTGCTGGTCCTGATGACGAATAAGCCACATTTTGAGGGCCAGGTATTTGGGTTTGACCAGGCATGCACATGGGTTGTCCCCCGGGCCTATTAAACATGGGGTTGAACTGAGGTGGAATGGTCTGTTGGCCCATGCGTGTTGGTGCAAATGAATACATATTACTTTGTGGAGGTATAGCTCCTGGTTGCATTTGGGGTTGACTGAGTGGACGTGGTCCAAAAGGAACTTGGGAATTCTGGCTCAAGGGTGCCTGTGGTAAGACCTGAGACCCTGGATGTACTTGGTGGGGTGCAGAAAATGGGGCATAACCCATAAAAGGCTGAGGCCTGTTTTGTGGGAGTTGTCCAGGGTGGAACTGATTGGAAAGAGTGGACTGAGGCTGAACTTGTCCTGGAATGAGGGCTCCCTGAGGATGGGGCACCATCATTTGGCCTGGTGGACCAAGCTGGGGTTGGGTATGTGGAAGTAATGCTGGCCGGTAACCTGAGGGAAGGCCAGGCTGTTGCTGTGCTTGGCCTGGCATTGTAGCCTGGACTTGCCCAGGTGGAAAGGGTGGGAGGATCTGGCCAGGAAATGCACTTCTTGGTGTAGTTGAGGGGATGTTTTGTCTAGGCTGGGTGGTAAAGTTTTGGCATGGTGCTCCCTGTATGATCTGCTGGACAGAGGAAGACTGAGGCATGCCAGTCGGCATCTGCTGCCCTAGAGAGTTTGGCAAGGATACTTGTGGCTGTCCTGGTAAACCAGGCCTAATGGAATTTTGGGGAATCTGTCCCATTTGTGGAGGCACAGAATAACCCCCTGTAACAGCAATAGGCCCACCTTGCTGCCAGAGAGCTGGATTGTACCCTTGAGCAGGCACCTGTGGGGTGGCCGATTGGTTAACCTGTGGATGGACAGGTGTGATGCCTCCAGCTGGTCTCACCTGCTGTGGTGACGGCCCAGGGATGTGCAGAGGTGCAGAGGGCTGGCCATAAGGAACCTGTGGGAGATGGTGGGCCAACTGTTGCCTGAGCTTTAGATCTGTAGTGGGAAACTGGGGGTTGGAAAACTGAGTTGGTGGAAAAGGGTTTGCCCCTTGTTGCCAGTTAACAGAAGGTCCAACATGAGGAATAGGATTGGAAACTACTGGAACTCGAGGCACATTCAGATTTGGAGGGAGGCTCCGTAGTTCTTGTGGGAGATCTTCAAAAGAAGCAACAGAAGGACCTACAGACTCAAGACTGGAAGGGCCAGATCTTCGACCAACAACTTTCTGGCCGGCCACAGGCTTTTGGGCGGCAGGTCTAGGAGGTGGCCCTTTTCCAATCTCCCTGCAGACAGTACATCAGACAAGCATGTGGTGAGAAAAATTAATGGCTTCTTACAAGGAATACATTCAGTATTGAGTTGTAATAGTATACTTGTTAATGATTTGAGCTGACAAGTAGGTTGCAGATTTATTTATTTTTTTATAATGATGATTTACTCATATATTCATATAAAAAACATTTAACATATCATATCCTTCCTCCTGAGACAACTTACTTTTCCAGCAAGGCAACTCGCTCTCCCTCTCTGGATTGACAATAGGACTTTGTATTGTCCAACAGGGCAGAGGTCTTGAGGTCCAGATCCTGATAGAAGTCTTTTCCCTCCTCTGCCTTCTTCATCAAGTCCTCATATGCCTCAAATGAGGCAATCAGGGCCTGAACAGTGCTGTTCCATCTTCAGGACAAAATGAGAGGATTACATACGTTGCCACAAGAACAGATACTAACTCAAAAAGTCTCAGTTAAGTGTGATAAAACACGTACTGTTGCTCTGTGAGCATGAGTGTTTTTCGGACAGGGGCGTACTGTACATTGGCTTCTGTTAGAGCTTTCAGGATGTTATCTTGGGCAACCAAGTTTTGTTCTATATATCCCTTCAGCTGATCATATTTCTTCAACTGCTCTGCAAACAATGTCTGAAGCAGAGGGAAAGATAAAAGGAATGAGATCATTAGACTTTTAAATTGTTGCCTGTTATTTGTAATGCCTTTTCTTTGTCTCTTTGTGCTACTTTGCTGTCAATTCATTTTGAACGGTCTCTGTTGGTCATTAACCTTGATCTCTGCACGATCTGTGGTTACAAGGACTCCAGTGATGTCATCTTTATGAATAAGGTCACGAAGCTGGCTCTCCAATGAGATCCTCTGCTTTCGCATTTCATCAACTTTGCCAAGAATAGTCTTCATTTTTTGCAGGGATGACATTTCATCTTAGAGGAAAAGAAAGAATCTTCCTGAACGAACAACTTTTGAACAAACAGATTCACTTCTATTTATATTTATCTAAGGAAGAGGCACATATGCATGAATGAAGGAACACCTTTACCTTGACTAAGTTCTGGCTGGGGCAAGCTCTTTCTGAGTTCCTCAATAGATCCCTGTAACAGACGTAGGTTTGGTATGTGCTGGTTCATGGCTTTGTGGAGCTCTGTGTTAGTGTTGCTGGCTGTCTGATGAGCAGCCTCATATTTCTTCAACTCTTTTTGAATATCCTGAAAGACTGCAGGCCTGGACGGCAGTCCCTTCTGCCCCACTACCTCCATCAAACTCTTCTCCCCAGCCTCATCTTCCTCAAGGGCACCACGAACCTCGTCCAGAGATGAACCCACATCAGTGTAAACATTAGATAATGCTGCAACACACATAATTAAATGTCATCCAATCTACAACAACAACAGCAGACAATAGGATTTTGTTGGGTATTTGTTCAGAATTATTAAAGACACAACAGTTTACAAACTACAGATAGAATTTTTATTTTCTTTTTCATTTTAAGTTTGTGTGTGTGTCTACTCTCACCTTGCATGGCCTGAACAAGGTTCTTGACAGTGTCTGGACGTACACTGAGAAATGCACATTTTTCCAACAGCGTGTCAGGCAGAGATTGAAACATGTCTATTTTATACACAGAGTCACTGCTTAGAGACTCCATGAATTTCCTGCATTGAGTACAAGAAAAAAGAAGAAAACAAGTTACTGTACAAGCCTATAGATACACAAGGTAGATTTGCTTAGGGCTTAGTTCACCAAAAATAGGAAATTCTATTATTATTTGCTTATCATTCCTGGAAACCTGAAAGACATTTTTAATGCTGAGTAAATGATGACAAAACATCCTGTATAAGTCAGTATTTGTTTTTGAGAAACTTACTCAAGGATTTGGTTTTTATCCTCTATTTTAGCCACAATGTCCCTAAGTAACTTTGCCTTTTCCTCACTAAGAGAGAGAAAGCGAAGAAAAAGACAACAGTTACAAATAGGAACTTTCCTCATAGACTTTAAACACTGAAATAACAGAAGTAAAGCATGTTACTGAT
This sequence comes from Enteromius mattozi, assembly GCA_032359235.1. Taxonomy (NCBI): domain Eukaryota; kingdom Metazoa; phylum Chordata; class Actinopteri; order Cypriniformes; family Cyprinidae; genus Enteromius; species Enteromius mattozi. Next base: position 1,126,957 of record JAUMHE010000027.1, on the reverse strand, counting down.
GCACCAGGTGACCTATAAAGAGATGAGGCCTCATGCGTTGCCATGGGTACAAGTTTAGAGAAGAGGTCAGGACCAGTGACGCTTTGATCAGTTAAGTTTATAGGAAGGGGTTTCACCAACGATGCACCTGTGTGGCAGATGTCATAAGAGTACCAAAGGTAGCAAACATGAACAAAATAATGATTTTTAGATTATTTAGAATAACTTATCCTAATTTGTTATCATTTGAAAAGAAATATTAGAGTTGTTAGTATACCTTTTACTGCCGGCAATGTGTCCAGACCAGGCACAGACTCATGGTAAATGAAGTCATTGTCTTTCTTAGATGAGTTATATCTGAAACAGACAGGAAAGTACAGTGAAAATCACCTCCAAATGAAAACACATAATAATAATACATTCAAAGTCTTACTTTCCACCAATCACATCCATTGTGAATTTCAAAGCTTCCTGTACAGATTCCGGTTGGCCCTGAAAAGGTCAATGAATAAATGTATAAATGTGCTTAGTAAACAAATGGTTTGTGTGTACATGTGTGCATGTGATTGAGAATCTTTACCTTGCTCTGTTTAATTGCCTCATTAAGTTTGTCCAGGGATGACTGAAAATAAGCGACCTGTGGAGAAACAACAGGCGGCATCACACCGTCATCAGTGGATATTGCGCTCATATTCTACAGAGATGACCCTGAAGACACTTTTAGTAGTGTTTGTATATCAGCCAGTGAAACTTATTGGTGCACATTCAATTATGTCAAAAATGATGTATAACTAAAACACATGAACACACACAAGCATGTACTTACTGCTTCTCCATATTTCTGCTGTTCCTCTGACTGCTTTCCCATGTGCAACTAATAAAAATAAAGTGATGTATGGTTTATGAAAATAACCAACATGTTTATGACGTATAGGTGAGTGTAGAGGTCTCACATGTGTGATGGCACTGAAGTAGCAGATCTTCATGTTGACGAGTTTTCTCCACTCTTTCTGAATCCTTCCTGGCACACATTCAGAATTATCCAACACCCTCAGACAATCCTTATAATAATCACACACCTGCAATCAGACATTAAATTAGCATTGATAGTGGCAAGTGAGTGAGCTCTGTAAAGCAAAGACCTACTGTTATGTTTACAGGGGAGCATAAGAACATATATATTTACCTGAGCGCAAATCTTTGCTATTAAGTGACTCTTTCTGTTGTCTAGTAAGGTTTTCTCCAGGAGACACTCTTGAGCCTGTGCCTTCAGAGAGAATATGAACAGAAATGTTTTACATGTCCAGTACACTTTCCTAAGAAGGTTAAAAAGCATTTGTGGGGTAGACTGCGTTTACCAGCATGAGGCTGATGTTGACTGAGAGTCCCTGGCTGCTCATGTCAGAGCTGTAGCTGTGATTAAAATGGTCTCTGAGGTGAGTGAAAGCCCCGGCAGAACACTGGAAATGCGTACAGGACACTTTCATGCCCTTAACACACCAACATAGAAGCACAAACACAAACAAAAGGTTAGAATGAGAAATTTTTTCTTAATGTTTCCTAATCGCCATTTTATTGATTTGTCAATTAATTAATGCACATTAATGTGAACATTTTATAGAATCATTTAAAGCAGGATATTCTAATAAAATTTGTTTTACAGTCAAAAGACACAAAGGCAATTCTTCTCCTTACAATTCATTTCCTAAACATTAATGTGGAAGTGTTAAAGTGCATGTTCACCTCTTCAGATAGGCGGTTATCCACAGTTCCCAGCAGCGAGTGCAATGCACCTAAAATGCAGCAGAGGAATTGTTGATGAGTTAACATGCAAAAATTAAATTACAGTAATGAATATCTGTGCTTATGCTTTGGTTGCATTCAACTCACCCAGGTTATACAGGACACAAGCCTGTTCATAATTAATATCCTCATGCGTGACATTCCTCCCTGAAAAGCCATCAGTCCTGCAAGTGGAATGAAAATAAGAAAGCTATAATGACGTGACCACCAGACATACTGAAAGTAGCAAGTATGGTCTCATATCAAAATGAGCAAAGACTGCAACATCTTACCATGTCACAGGGACTGCAGCCTCCTGGCCGGTTGCCATAGGAACGCGACTCTGCAGAAAGTGCAGCTGACCACAGTACTTTCTAAGAGTGTTGCAACCCTCAAAATCCCTCGGGATGTTCACCACACTCTGAGAATGAGAGAGATTTTCAGCGAGATCTTTCATCAACCTGCTTGCTAACTGCAGATATGGTGTGCAACTACATTTCCCACAATTCCACTGATCACGCCATTAACCAACCTGCCTAAGCTGCTCCAGCCTCTTCAGTGCCTCGCTGTAGTTCTCTGGATTCTCACCATACTTTATTTGAATGTACTGGGATAAAACAGAGGGGAAAAGTATGCTGTAAGAGTATAATATACAGAATAAAACACCATCAGACATCATCCTAGTGTTGGCTCAATGCAAATGTGTAAAAATAAGTCTAGCAAATGTGAGGGAGGTCATTTGGTTTTCAAATGACCAGGATACACGAGCCATACGCTTACAAGCACAAAGACCATTAGACAACATCCAATTCATAATAACTTAACTGTCTTCCGTGTTAACTATTAGACCTCTAGGAAATAAAGTCATTAAAACTGTCAGCTACTTGCAAAAGAGTCATTCCTGTATTATACAGGACATTATTAGACATTGTACATCTTTCAAAATAATCATTTTACATCTCTTTCCACCTTGTTAGCCTTTTGTAAACTTGTACAGAAACACTTCCTTAAATCACAACACAGACATCAGAGCTGAAAGTGTAGTAGATGACAGGAAGTGTCCTCTCTGGAGCTGAAACAGACCGGATCTCACCTGTCTGACGGTGGGACTGAACTGAAACTCTCCCGCTTCCTTCAGTTCCAGCCAAATCATCGGCATCCTGGGAACGGCCTCCATTTTACCAGCACAAAGTACTATTTCAGCTTAACACAAATTGTCGGCGGTTTTAGTACAATTTGCTTTTAATCCTGTAAACTGACGAAGCTAGTTACGCCTCGATTTGCTCAGTAAACTTGACTCCCCGATCCGCCTGACGCTCCCACCTTTGACTCTTCTTCACAACAAATACGTCACCGGATGTACGTCACCACACATAAACGATTTTGATTAGCTTTATTACTTTGTTTGTTTCCAAATATGTTGGTAACATTTGCTCATTGTGTGAAAGATAAATATGTCCTCGAACCGTTCAAATAAGTAATTAAATAAATAAGAGTTAATAAGTCTTTAAACAACAGCAACCTGGCGTCAGTTTCGTCATTTTACGTCAACTTTTTCTACACAAACAAACGTAACGTTACTTAAAAAAAACAAAAAAACTAGTTTCAGTTATTTATTCAAATTATTGAACGGCTTAAAAAACGTAGATTGTAGGAAATGTTATTTTAAAGCTCATTTTGATTGAACTTTGATGCAATCTTTATGCACTTTAACTATTGTTAAATGCTGTATATTACAGAAATGCTTTATTACGTTATTATTTTTTTGTTTCCTCTGGTGTTTACCGATCCTCGTGTGTTTTGTATCCACTAGGAGGCAGCAGTGCACCAGTTTTCCCCATTTTTTGGATTAGGCTACATTATTTTCAACCAAAACAGCTATTTATGAAGTTAAGAACACTGAATTATAAACACAAACGACAGTAGTTGTTGATTTACTGTGCTCTCCCAAATACTGATCTTCTGATTAAAGCTGGTATTTAAAAATGCTAAATGTATAACGTTTAAAAGACTCTTAAGTGTTCTAATAATCATTATGTTTAGTTTATCTCTTGTGTAGATAAACACTGTAGCTCTGTAGATCAAGACACACATGCATGTGGCAAAAAAATAAAAAATAATAATAATAAAAAGTGAAAGGCCATAGGGAATCATGACTCTCTCACACACACACACACACACACACTTTTAATAGCTTCCTTACACATGGCTGGTCCCGGGCCTTTGTTGCTCAGATCTTTTGTCCTGCATCTTTCCCCTTCCAGCTGCTAAAAGACTTATTTTCAGAGCAGAGAAATGTCACCTGTGGGTACATGTGTGAGTGTACCTCATATTTAAGCTTGTGTGACTGATGGTTTATAGAGTAGATATACTTAACTATATGAGGGCTTTACTGTGGCTGTCAATGGTTAGGCTATAAAAGAAGAAAAGCTATAACCTTAAGGAAGGTTCCACATACTTATCTTTTTTTTTTTTTTTTTGAAATATGATTTTAATTTTGTACATTTACTGCATTAATTGTTTATTTGCTACTGGGGAATTTAGAGCTTGCTGTAATTGTTAGAGATGTTAAAGAATTGATTTTAAGTTTACTGATGCGACCTGAAAATGAAGCAAGGTGACACATGATACATCTGTTTGGAGAACAACATGTCTTACTCTTCAAGTCCTTGTTTCTCCAGAGGTGTCTGGAGCACTTGCACTCTGTATCGATTGTTTCCTGAGCGCGAGGCCTCCTTTCCTCCCTCTTCTGCGGGGTGGGGTGCTAATCTGCCTGCATGGGGCGGCCATGACATTTACCCAGGAATTATGGGAACATAATATACTCTTAATCAAAGAGGCAATGACTTCTGCACAGAGCGGAGAGGGATGCATCTGAGTGTGAGTAAAAGGAAAGAGAGAGATATATAACCAGACAAAGATGCTTTTACTTTAGAGTGTAACTACTCGTGAAATATTCATAACTAATTTACATCTCCTGGCTATGAGAGCACTCCTTTGTGTTTTAGATTTATGATGACAAAGTTATTTATTTTGATTGCTTAGACTTTCCTGTTCCAGCATTATTATCATTAAGTAAAATTAAAACTATATATATTTTTATATTTGTTAAAATAGAAATAAAGCTGAAATAATATCTAAATATAAGATGCAAAGCTTATTTTAATTAGTTAATTTCTAAAATTACTAACTGCAAGTATTTTTTTAAATGGAAAAAATAGTTTGATAATGTTTAAAATAAAATATAATAAAAATGACATAACTAAAATAAGTTAGACTTTACACTAAGGTGTCATTTGTTAACATTGGTTAATGTATTAACTAACATGAACAAACAATGAACACAATATTTATTAATCTTTGTTAATGTTAGTTCACACAAATACAATCATTCATTGTTAGTTCATGTTAGATAACAGTGTATTAATGTTAACAAACACAACTTGTGATTTTAATAATGTATTAGTAAGTGTTAAAATTAGCATTAACTAATAAAAGCATTGTTCATCTGTAGTTCATGTTAACTAATGAACCGGATTGTGAAGTGTTACCCTAAAATCTTACTAAAATTAAAATTAAAACAAAGTATGAAAAATGTGTTCAAAATATTCATAAAAACTATAATAGCATATACAAATCTAGTCTACTCTGGGTTGTAATTTTTAGTTTTTATAAAGGAAAGAATGAGATTCATTTGAAAAGCAAAACAAATATAAAGACCGTTTAAATGATGCAAGCTCAACATCAGACCTTTAATACAAATGACATAGAAATATCAAGGGATATTTAATGTAAAATATTCAGACGCTTAGTGGATTCTCTGCGGTGACAGTCCAAAAAAGTGTATCTATTTTAATGAGTTGAAATCATTTGCCAATAATTAATAAGATGTTAATATTTTACTTCTCATCACTCATAAGCCCAGCTGGGTCCTGCCGCTGACTAACCAATGACTGACAGCTAGCAGTCTCTCTACCGTAACCATGGTGACACCTGATCTCTCATGGACTCAAGACTTGAAGACTTTAATTGGAGTTTACTGAACTGAATCAGAGTTCGTAGAATTAGAGTGGCTTGAATAGATTATAAATTTAAAAGAGAGAGAGAGAGGGAAAGAAAAGATTTGAATGGGTTAACAAAGCAAGAAAGTTTGAGTGTTTGACAGCCACAGAAGAGGATAATGGAAAACCTGATGTCATGAGTGTTGTCATGGCGATAGCGATGGAGGGAAAAGATCAAAAGATCTCTGGAATGGTGGTGTGGCATTCTGCGCTTGTGATGATTGGATGATTGTGCATTGTAATGCCTGCTGGTTTGTCAAGGAAAACACATTCCTCAATATTAATAGATGCTAATGTGCCCAAGCAGTGCATGCTGGGTAACAGAGAGCGAGGCCCACAGGGCTTCTCCTGGTTTGAGGTGGTAGGCAGCACTGGTTTAAACCCCCACCCTTCCTTCCAGACATTTCTTACCCTCTCTTAACTGTTGTTTAATTATATGTGGCTTGTAGTTTGATATTTAAACTGCACGATGGCCCAGTAGTACCATGACCAGTAGGATGATGGGTACCAAGCTTTATGGGAGTAATGTCCTGAATATGTGTGTGTGTTCAGGCATTTGTGGTTTACGAGGACACAAATGTGTATAATGACATGGGTACTACAACGTAAACATGGTTTATGAGGACACTTCCACTTCCTGCGTCCCCATAAAACAAAAGGCTTAAAAAACATACTAAACAGTGTTTTATGAAATTCAAAAAATGCACACAGTTTCCTGTAAGGGGTAGGTTTAGGTGTAGGGCCAGTGGAGGACAATACCACATACAGTCTGTACAGTATAAACACCATTACACCTATGGAGAGACCCCATTAACCACAAATGCAAGTGTGTGTGTGTGACAGCATGGTGCCAGGACACTTCTGAGGATGCACTCACACTCACCCACAACAAGGTCAGCTCTCAAGCTGCTTTCAAAGGTCACCTTCTTCACACAATAAACATACGAAGAAAGGATTTCTGAGAAAAGATTCCCAGGTAACTTAAAGGGTTAGTTCACCCAAAAATGAAAATTCTGTCATTAATTACTCCCCCTCAAGTCATTCCAAGCCCATTAGACCTTTGTTCATCTTCGTAACACAAATTAGCAGCAACACAACTGAAATGATCCCAGATCCAGAAATGCAGTAAAAACATCAGTAAAACAGTCCATGTGACATCAGTGGATCAACTTCAGTTTTGTGATGCTAGGAGAATACTTTTTTGTGCAAAGAAAACAAAAATAACAATTTAACCATTCTTCTCCCCTGAGTTACGTCTTCCGCCTTTTAAGAGAGTATCTCAGTGCACCGCATTCGCAGGCTTTTGACGTCATCAGCCTTGTTTACATCCGGGGGAAAGCACACACGAGCGTAATCTGCAGCTGTTTATGCCTAGAGGAAAGCGTACACACACGTTGTGATAATATCTGCTGTAATATACTGTACATTCACTGAAGCATTGAGGAGACTGTAAATTAATACAAGAAAAGCTAAATTAATAAGAGAGTGTAAATTAAGACAATTGTTCAGGGTCAGTATGTTTTTTTATGTTTTTGAAAGAAGTCTCATTCTCAAAAAGGTTGCATTTATTAGAATTATATTTTTTGTTTTACTAAAAATACAGTAAAAACAGTCAAACTTTTACAACTGTTTTCTATTTCAATATAATTCAAAGTTGAATTTATTTTTGTGAATTTTCAGAAGCCATCGCAGTCTTCAGTTTCACATGATTCTTCAGAAATCATTCAAGGATTTCTTATCATCAGTGTCTTATTATCAACGTTTAATTTAAAAAAAAAAAATTAGTTTGAAATAGAAATCTTTTGTGAGATTAGAAATGTCTTTACTGTATCTTTTGATCAATTTAATGTTTCCAAGCTGAGGTATTCATTTTAATTTTACTGACTATAAAAAGTTGTAATGTATTGTAACAGGGAGATACATGTTTGTAAAAAGGATAATTCACTCAAAACAGAATATTCTCAAAATGTATCCACTCTCATATCATTACAAAACACAAGTTTCTTTTTTAACAATGAAAGTTAATGGGATCTGATGTTGTTTTTGACTTTTTATTATACAGACAAAAAAACAGTTGAAAAATGGCTTTAAAAGAAGCTTCTATAAGTTTGGAAAAACATCAAGAAGAGTACATGATGACAATTTTCATTCTGGGAGAACTATGCCTTTTTAATGTGCCATCATGTGCCAAGGATGACCTCCTCAGTGCTTTCTACTTTGTCTACCGACACACAGGGACACAAGTGTGCCTCTTTGACTTGTCTCTCCATCCACATCTGGCAGAGGTGTGTGTGTGTGTAGAGAACGGGTGCTGTGCTGAGCAGGTGTGGCTACAGGAGGGGGTGTGACTGCTGTGAGGTTCGGTGGAGTGATCAAGAGCGATTTGGGGGCGGAAATCTGGAGGGACAGGATGTGTGTGTGTTCAGAGGATTAGATTGGAAGATTGGCAAGGTGTTTGGCATTACGCTCTCACTGGGGTCCACACACACACACACACACACACACACACACACACTCTGCAAGGCCACAGATGTGCCGTGCTTGGGGGCAGAGCCAGAAAATCAAGGCCGCACGTTACCGGTGACGAGTTAAACAGTGTGTTTGGTTGCATGCATGCATGAGTGTGTGTGTGTGTATGTGTGTGTATGTGTGTGAGTACAAGCGAGTGCCTCTTAAGCTTGATAAGACAGTTTTTAGTGCAGTGCTGACTTCAGGGAGTTCAATCATGTGACGATGGTAGCCTACTGAGATTAAAAAACTCTTTGCATTATGCATGTGTGCAGACAGCCCAAAAACTTACTAGGGCAGGCTTCTGACACGTGTTTGTGTGGGTTTGTGAGGATTTCTATAAGTTATATCTTGATCGACCGCACCGTAAGAGCAGTTTGGCATCAAGACTCTCAATATGCTTAAGCTGACATATAGGCTTTCTGACTGAAAGCTGCTTGAGCAAACCAGCGTTATCACGTGTCATATTTCATAAAACATAAAATCTTATGAATAGATAAAATGTGCATGTTGGCCATTTAGTTGTCTGAGAAATCCATGCTGACAGCTGTGAATTTTGATGGGGAAAACTATCAACAAAAAAAAGAATTAGGAGTAAAATGTAGGCTAATGCGCAGTGCGTACGGTAATGATAGTGTCTGCGAACTGTAGAGCAAACTGGCGGCAGAGGAAGGTTTTCTGACTGAATAATACATAAACACAATATGTGACAGCTCTGTTATTATTCATGAGACTCGCATCGCTTGTTAACTTTAAAAAAGCACGACTGTTGCCCTTAGACGTTCCAGGGCTAATGACTTTGAAATGGTTGCAATGTTGTTGAAATTACAGTAAACTGGCAGCTGAGGTTTCCACTATTTTTTATTTACCATGTGAAATGCAGTGGCTGTGTTTCACGCATTAGTCATTTTTGTGATCATATATTTAATATTTCCTTTTTTTAAAAAAAGAAAAGGTCTATATTGCTTAAAGATGATAATCTTAAAAAAAAAGACAAATAGGATGGAGAGAAGACGACGTACAAAGTGTTTATGTGACCTTTCTTCAGTGTAGTAAGGCTGTGTGTAAAAAACTGGGTTTGAGGGCTTTGGACTCTAATGTAGTCACTCCATCCACACACACACCCACACACTCACTTTCTTCATCAGTCAGTGAGCTTTAACTCATGCAACATTAATGCCTTGATTTATTCCCCTCACTTAGAGAGAGAGAGGGAGAAATGTCAACCATTGTCAGCATCTATTCATCCTTCCGTCTCCACCTCCTCCTCCCGCTCTCTTCTCTAATGCACAGAGGTCAGCACAGTGTGTCCCATCAGGGTATCCTTACAGAGTTTTGCTGTCAGCTTGATGTATTTGCAATGTTACATCCATCAAGCAGATTGTCAAAGAAGTCCAGAAATGCTGACTGCACCTAAACATTCAAAAATAACTTAAAATAATGATGTTTTATAAAAAATAAATTGAGCAGGTGAGTTTTAGGAAAATAATATCACGAGAGTGAATTTCTCACATTTCTTATGTCTTGGGGTCATGTCTTTTCAAGATAAAATCAATGGTCATTTTTAAATTAATAATAATAATAATAAGCTTTCGATTTATGTATGGTTTGTTACGATAGTTAGAACAATATTTGGCTGAGATACAACCATTTGAAAATCTGGAATCTGAGGGTGCAAAAAAAACCAAATCAAAATATTGAGAAAATTGCAATGCATATTACTAATCAAAAATTAAGTTTTGATATATTTAAGATTTTATAAAAAATATCTTCACAGAACATGATCTTTATTTAATATCCTAATGACATACAATGTATTGTTGGCTATTGCTACAAATATACCTGTGCTACTGGTTTAGTGGTCCAGGTTCACATATATGCATGAAATTTGAGTTTAGTTTATTATTTAGCAATGTTGAATATCATTTTAGTTAACTAAAGTTAAAATATTTATACACATTGAAATAAAAATGTACAATTATTTTAGAAATATAAGAAAATTTTATAGTTTATATAACTGTATTTTTATATAAAATACAATTTATTGACATTTTTATTCAGTTATTTTATATCTATAGACATACAACATATATATACACACAATACTGTGCAAAAGTCTTAGGCCACTAGTATTTTCACCAACAAACAATGGTTTTAAGTGTGTTATTTGTATCTTTTGCGGTAGCGTGTCAGTTGATGATGTCAGTTTACTTTTCCAAACATTATTTTTGGCATTAATTGTAATAATGCAGTGAGATTTTTTTTTTTTTTGTTGCGAGAGAGAGAGAGAGATCTGATCTGATCATCATCCAGTCTGTCTGGAATGACATGAAGTAACAGAACAAACTGAGACAGACTCAAT
>JAUMHE010000027.1:1094658-1109071 GCA_032359235.1 Enteromius mattozi | reverse complement strand
TACACTGGTAATCAACATTTAACACCACCTTAGTGATGACAAGATCTCAATCTGATCACATACCATGTAAAATTGATTTTTACATCTATTAAATGTAATGTAATTCACTTACGTTATAAAATTGGACAGATGGCATGTTTTTGAGGCTCTCCACCATTTTTCAACATCAATTTCATAAAAGCAGTAGACCCTGCATATGAAAACACCCTGTTTCTGTGGGCCATGGAGTGTTTGTTTTTTTTGTTCATGGCTTCAAAACATAATTCTGATCATTCTGAGCCCTCGCAAATAGTTGTGTTGACATAGTAGATGTTAGAGGCTTGATGTTGCAAATGATGGAGCATGTCTTTGACTTTATAATCTTCAAAATACTTCAAATCTTGTCTTTTCATGTTGTAAACATGTGAGGTCACTGAAGTTTGTCCCGTTCTCCCTTTTTGTTTGTCCTTATATTGTCTTCATCACCCTCCTCTCCTGCACCTTTATCCTCCCATACCAGATCTTTGACATCAGCGACGGTAAAAGGAATATATTTGATAAATCTCCTCTGCATGTGCAGCTAAATAACCCCACTAATCATTCAAGCTGACATGCAGTCACCCTCATTGTTCACAGTGCATCAGATTACTGAATAATAACCCAGTAATCTAACACAAAACTCAACGGAACAAATTAGCTTACACAACCTCCTGAAAAAAAGGATAAAAATTGTCTGTACTTACTCACCCTCATGTTGTTCCAAACCTGTGACACACTTTCTTCTGTAGAACACAAAGAAGATACTTTACAATTTGTCAAGTGTTTTTTGTCCATATAATGAAGGTCAGAAGAGGGTTCATTGTTTTGGACCCCATTGACTTTCATTTTATGGACAAAAACAGTCACTCTTCAAAATATCTTTTTTTGAGTCCGACAGAAGTCAGTCATACAGATTTAAAATGACATGAAGATAACAAAATGTTCATTTTATTTAATGAACTATCCCTTTAAAAGTTAGTGTTGAAATAATGAAAAAAGTGTTTGGCAGTAACTACATTTGTTAACATGCCTACTGAGAGGTTCTACAGATAACATTCGCCTCACAAGCTCTAAAATTAACAGTACAGTGGCTTTATGGCCCACTCTCTTATGTCCTTTCATATTATGCTTTTGCATCTTCATTTGTTTTTGAACCTTTAATGCAGCTTGATTTTATGGGTGTGTATTAAAGGTAAAGTACCTCATTGGCCACAGTGACCTCTCCCAGTCATCATTTTGTGCCCTGTTTTTCTTACTGTGACCATGTATGAGTGTGTGTTTTTGTTGTTGTTGATGTTTTTTTCTGCACTTTTGGTATGAGTGAGCAAATACATTCGTGTTCACTTTGCTCATCAGTCACGATATTTAACCCCTTTAAACTGTCTTTCATCATGTGTGTTAGCCAGGGGATGTTGGCCACGCTAAGGTGTGTGTTCAGGCGACTGTTGCTCACTTGCATCCTTTTACTTTAACACATGCTGCATCTTCCTTTTTTTAACCGCTAAAAATGTCTTTTAGCACTTTTACATACCTATGCATGTGTAACTTTGGCCTGTGCTGTATGTCACTGTATTTTTCGTTTCGGCCTCATCTTGCTCCTCTGTGATGAACACGGTCTGTCTCGTGACCTAATAATCACTGCATGAAGCTTCATTACAGCCATAGGGTATTTTAAATGACCTGTTTCTAATTTAATTTTCTAGTTCTGTCCAGATTTTGTCACATTTACAGCTATTAATACTGCATTAATTTATAAAGTAAATAACATGCAGTTACAATACTGTTCAAATGTTTGCTGCCGTTAAGATTTAATTCATTTTATAAACTTTTTTTTATAATTTTTTTTTAAAGAAGTCTCTTATTCCTACCAAGTCTGCATTTATTTGATCAAAATACAGTAAAAGTTAGATTGAGAAATATTATTACAATTTAAAGTAACTTTTCTATTTTAATATATTTAAAAAATTATGTATTTATTGATTATTTTAAAAATGGTGACAGCTGAATTTGATACGTGTTTATTAGGATTCTTTCAACACTGCAAAATATGCAGCAAGTTTGGGTTCAGTCTGTGACATTTAGATGATGGATTCAAACATCATAGTTTGGTTACAAAGTGTCACTAGTGTGACTGCACCTCTTCTAAATTGCATTATATATTGGAATTGCTGGTGAATGCATGAATTGATTGAAAAAGAATATTATGAAATTCAATGCAAGTTGCTTTGCAAGTGTCTTCCAAATATTTTAATACAGATGACAATAATTCAATGATGTCTACACTGTAAAGGCAGAGAATCATGTCAAAACCAAGCTCTAGTAAACAAATATAACTGAATCCACAATCGCTGCAGGGCTAATTGTTAGCACATAATTACTGGAATTAAGACATAAGCCTTTAAACAGTGATAACATTCCCATCAGATCAAAGCCTTTTGTTTGTCTTAAAGCATAATTTCTCAATTAACATAGTCTTAGCATTCTGAATTGTACCTTTTGAAGCAATAAATACGCAGATGGTCTATTAGTAAATTTTTTCTGCATGCTTAATGTTATTATGTTGGCTGGATTTTCCTAATTTTTTTTTTTCTTCTCAAAAGCAGCTTTTAACCTGAATGCGTGTGTGAGTCTGTGTGAAGGTTCATTGACAGCCTTTCATCTCCATTCATTCTGTCGCTACATATTTACTTTTCTCCTTATTTCAGATCTTTCTGCTCAACATTGATGTAGGAAAAGCAAAGGCTTCCCACTTGCTCTTGTGCTATAGTTCACTCACAGACTCACAAACACTGACGCGCTAAGGTTTTAAGTGTATTGTCATCCCTTCTCACTGATGTACGAATAATTTGGGTTTAATACAAGTGAGGCACAATGTTTACTGCCACAATTTTTTTTTATTTTTGTCCCTTTTTTTCTTTTGAACAGCTTTAGATCGTTTTCAATTTTAACAGAAAAATCGAAGCACTTTTAGTTTTTATTTCTGATTTTATAATTTCCAAAAAACTGTGGTTCCATTTCCCTCCTTTTACCCATAACCCTTTTTTTTTCTTTTTTTAATAATAAAATTATTAAAGTCTAAATAATTTTATTTGTGGTGACGAGCATTATGCCACAAATCCTGTCGATAAGGCTTAACTTCTATCGAACCCAAAATATTCTTTTAAAGCTTTGGTTAATATCGCTTTCAAATAACGTGATCTGAATTTTGGCCAGCGTACTCCTACTAATTCAGTTTGATCTGATCTTGTTCGTTCTCAGGCTCCAAGTTGGGGTTGACAGATGTCCAGGCTGAGCTGGACCGGATCGCCAACAAATCCGACCTGGACTCCTCCGCCCCTAATGCCACCACGCCCCCTGCTGAAAACGACGAATCCTGAATAGGAGGCGGGGATTATTCACCATCAAGCTCCTCCCCCTTTACACTGCTCTCTCCGCCCCCTCCGAACCTGCCTCCTTTCTGCCACCTCTCCTCCCTTCCTCTCCCTCACTCTTCCTCTTGATCCTGTTCAGAAGGGGGATTTATTCCTGTTTATTCCTTGTACGGCCAGTGACTTGAAGCTGCATGTCAGGCAAATTGCGATTGCTATGTCTGTCTCCACACACACGCACACATGTACAGCGGACAGGTCTGTAAAAAAACCACAGCGACAGGGTTGTCGTAGAAATGAAGGACACTAGATCAGCGTTGAACACTAAAAGAGAGGATTAGAGAGGAAATGGGGATGTAGGGAGAAGTCTGAATTAGAAAGTGAAAGGGGTTTGTGAACTTAAGTGTATCTATGTGAAAGATAGATTATTCCTTTGCTTTCAGTAGTGAATTATCTTATATGAAGGATCCTGTTCGACTAAAGTAAAAGTCACTCGGCTTTTGATAAACAAGCGCACATTTTTACTGACCTAAACGTCTTACTAAGCCTCATATGAACAAAAAATGAAATAAAAAAAAAAGGGAAGCATCACAGTCAGAGAGATTCGATCAAATGATTCATTGGATGTGGTCACCTTGTGTTGGTGTTTATCTTTAGCACTCTCAATACCTGGCCTATTCTTAAGTGTATCGATTACAGGACCAGAACAAATATACTGACATGATTTCAATGCTTTGAAATATCCATAACTCCTTTTTTTGCTGCTGTTAACCGTCAACAGTCACCAAATCAGATTGATGTGATCTGTTGCGTACGATTACAAGTATCTAAATATTGCACTATTACACATTAGTAGGCAATGACACTGAAAATGATCTCTTACAGTGCTGACTGTAGCAGAGTAGTCCATTTAACTGGAGAGCGAGAGAGTTTTTAGCTTAGACATGGTTTATGAAGTCGTCTGTGTAACTGCTGAACAAGACTATTTGATAGGACTGACAACTATGTCCAGTGTAAAAAAAAAAAAATTGTTTGTTTGTTTTCTATGTTCATAAGAGCTTGAAAATTGGATGTTTCTGTGTATGTATGTTCTCATCTTTCAACTACAGCCGGTTATGGCACTGTTTATTAATGGATGCACTAGAGATCATGCAAACACGATCAGTATTACTGTCTTTTCATTGGTGTGTGTGTATGTCTGAGTGAGTGCGAGTGTGTGTGTGTGTGTGTGTGGGTGGGGGGGGAGTTTGAGCAAAAGGAGTAAATTTAGCAGGAGATTTGTCTGTTTAGAGACTTTAACGGTTAGAATTTAGTACCGGGATGGGAAGGGAGTGGGAAGAGGCAGAGGTGGCAGGGCAGGTGAGGTCTCAGATCACCCTCACCTGCATGTACAGTCATCAATCGAACTTCTTACAAGAGGGAGGGGGAAATAAACATACGCTAATATGGTCCTGTAATTTCACAAGATGTAGTGATGTTTCTCTGGATCAGGTCTGTAATCATTCTATTAAAGTTGTATTTATTGGGAATGGCTGCCGTCTCTGATGTTCTTTGGTGTGGGTGGAGAGCATTAATTAATGACACAGGAAATCTGTGATCGCAGCAAAAAACTTTCTTTAGAACAGTAGTTCAAAAGATTTCAACATTTTACAATCTGTGTATTTGTGTTTTATTTCTCAACATTCATTTCTCTTTCATAAAGCATTAGATACACAAGTTTGGCCACCAAACCAACTAACTAAAATATTTTAACAAATCAGTGTTAAGACTATTTTAAAATGAAATTGAAAATAAAGGCCATTTGTTAAATTGTGTGCACCAGTAAATTATTGGCAGGGTAATTTATAATAATTACAGTATTAAAACCATCTAACTGTGATATGCCACGTGTGCAAAACATTCTATTCTATTTAAATTCACTAAAACAATCATACCCTTTATAAATTTCCCTTTCATGCTCTTCAGAAGATGCACTATAAATATCAAGACTGTTTTCATACTGGTGGACCTGGAACAGAAATACAATATTTCAGATCATCAGTTCAGGATTTATGTTCAGTTTATTTAAATGTGACCCTGGACCACAAAACCAGTCATTAGTGACACCTTTTTTCGAAATTGAGATTTATACACCATCTGAAAGCTGAATAAATAAGCTTTCCATTGATGTATGTATAGGATAGGACAATATTTGGCTGAGATACAACCATTTGAAAATCTGGAATCTAAATATTGAGAAAATCGCCTTTAAAGTTGTCCAAACAATGCATATTACTAATCAAAAATTACGTTTTAATATATTTATGGTTTTAATATCTTCATGGAACATGATTTTTACTTCATATTTTATTTAAAAATCTGTAATTTTGAATGTAGTTTTGGCTATTGCTACAAAGATACCCCAGCGACTTGATACCAGTTTTGTGGTCCCGGGTCACAAATATGTTGAAATGCACACTGAAAACACACTCCGCTTCCAACTTACCTTCAGCTTGTGAGCGGCGAGCCGCAACAAACGAAAGTATCACACTAACAACCGAGAGATATGAGGCCAGAAGACCACACACCTGGAAAAACAAACACCAAAAAAAAGATTACAATATTAGCAATGTGACACAATTACAATCGGTTATCCAAATGAAATGCAGCGAAAATGAAAAAAAAAAAACACCTCAAAACCACAAAAAGTCTTTTGACGTACATTTTAGTTTCAGTTTCTTTTTACTGGAATCCTGGATTGGCTGTAATAAAACTCATCAAGCTAAGCTGACAAACATTTACTGTGATGAAGCTCTTACTGAGGCGGCAACCAGAATGGGGGCGTCATAAGACTTCACAGCAGCTACGATGGAACCAGTGGAGATGAAGATGAATCCCAGTGTATCAAGCACAAGCTCCTTGAAGGACAAACAGAATGAAATGCTTCATCACAATGTACATAATCATGCACAGTTATACACTAAAGCATAATTAGAATGTGGGTAGCTGACGTGGAAACAAATATGGCAAAGTGACATATCTGGTTGCTTGACATGCTGCACTCCGTATAGCCTACATTGCCCTCCAAAAGTCTGGAAACGCTCTAGAAAAGTAGGGTTTTAGACAATATTGGCATGAGTCCTTTTTAATTTTTGTGCTAATTTTGCACTGATAAGGGACAAAAACATATTTTATCACATAAACCGTATATACATAGTAAATACTTATATTTCAGATTCATCAGAATATCCAGCATTAGCAGCTATTACGGCATCCGAGCTGTCAGTTTATTCAAACACTGACTTGATATATTACTCCAAGCCTCCTGAAGATGATTCACACTGATTGGACACTTCTTAGGGACACTACTACTCCCATAGTAGCTCAACTTTGACATGTATATACTGCCATTATGTAGTAATCAAAATGAAATTACTGCTGGCCTACGATGATAATGTCAAGTTACTTTAATGTAAAGTATTTGCACCAAATAATTATAAGGATTTATGCTGATATCATCCAAAACCACTTTGCCACGGGTGTTTCCACACTTCTGGAGGGCAGTGTAAACACAACTTCTTTGACAATTATTATGTATAATTATCATACTTGTAGGTTATTTCGATGTTAATTGACACTATACAGAAAAGTTTGCCACACCACACTACTATTTACAACTGGTCAACTAGTGACCTTGATCCAAATCAACTTAACATCTTTGCTTGTTTGTTGGAACGTGTTTAAAATCCACACACACTTAATCTGTCTTTGATCTAAATTTCCATTATCCGTCAACGCAATACTCACGGCTATCGTCCAGTTCACAAAGGATGCCCTTCTCTGAACCCCAAATACAGTCATGCATAGAAAAACGGCGACCGTGATGGAGTAACCGAGCGTGACGCCTTCAAAGAAACCGTACGCGTAAAAACTGGCGTACCACGTGGAACGAACGCAAGCGAACGCCACAAGGAGAATCACCTGCACACACAAACACACGTTGATTTTTTCTAGTATTATAGCAACTGTTATGATTCACAATGACGAATATAGGATATTATAATTGACACAAATGAAAGGCGTGTTCTGTAGTCTGGTATCGTCATGTGACATAGGTGTAGATAAGAAATACTTACGAGCTGAGCGACCTTCAGAATTCCTTGTTTTGATAGAAAGTATTCCGGAAATAAAATCCCCATCATCGTTCGGTGGATGATGTATAATAATACACTGCAAACGACGCGACACCACAAAGCGCTCAACAAAGCGCGCGCGTCTAAGTAGTTATGGTGTGACCAGGAAACTGCATCTGACACGATTAACTGCAGTTGCTCAATTTCACGTCATGATTCACAAGTCATGCTGTATCTTACCTAAGTGCATGAATCACGATTCGTTGGAACACATTATGATACATGAAGGATTCATCAAACGAAATCTTGTGTGGGAGATGATTTGATGCATGCATGCACTTTTTTTTTTTGTGCAATTACGCAATTTACCTTATATATACACCAAATGCGTGCTGTTTTATTATGAAACCATAATAGGAGTTTGACATTTACAACAAGTAAATTAGCTTTCAAAGGACAATGACAGCTTTAATTTGACACTAGAAATTCAACAAGGCTTTCATAAATCAGTCAGGTAAGTCTAAACATCATGAGGATTTTCAACATAGATTATGCAAACATGAACCAACATTAAAAGTCACATTCAAAGCACACCTGAAACACTGTATGTCTATTCATTTACAGACAGTCAGTTAGCCTTATGGTAAAACTCCATTCAATAAAACTAAAATAAGGTAAGTTTTGCTTGTACATATAAAATATATTTTGTGCATTAGACAGATGTGTGTGTGGAATGGTTGCAAACACATACAGAATAAAACATACATTTATTTTTAATATAAATGGCAATCATCAGTATTAAATATTTTTTTCAAGTTTAATCCATACCTGAACAATAACAAGATGAGTCATATATACACATGTAGATTAAAAACTACAATCCGGCACATTTTATTAATCTTCTCTGTGCCAGGATTTGTAACTGAAGAATGCACTACCAGCATAACTCAGAGATACTAGGAATGCAAAAAACTAGAAAAGAGAAAAGAGGCAAGCGTTAAAAAAATTAATGCAAATAAATAAATAAATAAAATAAAGTATTTTACTTAGAAATGTAATTTCACTTTGGAAAATGTAAAAGTAACCACATATTCTGAGCAGGGGAAAGCAATTGTAATAATAATCTTCAGACGACAAGTAAATTTTCCCCTCAGAGTTATGTTGTTTACAGCCCTGCACACAATTATGTACTTCAAACAGATTATTACCGTCGATGCTGCCCAACAGTTGAAATCATGACGACCTCTGACCCCCTTGTTCACCAACGTTGCCTCAACAATAGCAGCCGACGTGTACAGTAAAGCCGCAGTGCAGTTAAAAATGAGAACCTATATAGGATTTCAGAGACGGAACTATTTAAGACAATCAGCTAACACCACATTTAGCCATTTAGCCACATTGTACTAAGGTAATTTGGGTGGGTGCAGAACTATTTGAGCATATACCATCGTTTTATCATTTTTCTACAGCTTTGAAAAGACTATAAAACTGTACAGAAGTCCACCTACCACTGTAGCCCAGGGAACCTGTCGAATTCGTCCATTGGCCAGTTTGATGATGAGGAGGAAGAGGGTCAGAAGCCAATAGAAGACAGTCACAAACATCACCCATCCAAATGGGGAAAATCTGAAATATTCTGTGCTCGCGATCAGTGCCCATACCATCAGGCCCAAAATCTGAAGAATAAAGGAATTACTGTTGCTTTCAAATATGTAATCCTCTTGCAAACCTAAATAGAAATGTATGAGGGCACTGGTTCTCAGTGGCTCTTTTTAACCCCTCACTGTCTATTTTCAAAAAAAAAATTCTAGTCATTTGTGATGTACCAGATAAGGATTACGGGTATGTTTTTAAGGAATAAAGTAATTGTTTTAACTCAAAATGTCTACCAAAATATTTCAATAATTGACAATGACAAAAACATGCATATTCATAATAAAAATGGAGATTTTCTCAAGTTAGGTGTCTTTTCATTGATATATGATATACGATCCTTCATATATTTTATATATGAAATCCCTGTCCGTATAGAAGATACATTTAAGTTTAGGTTTTAGCAATTTAATTCTGATTTATAGCCTATAAAATAACATTTTAACCTGTGCTGAATTTAAACTACCCCATACTTGTTTAAAACTGGGTTACTGGGTCTTTTGGATTAAACCAGCCATAGCTCTATTACAATCTCACTTCCTCTGCTGCTCATTGGCCTTATCTTCCCTGCATTGAAACAGAAAGAGGAACATTCACACCGATCACAATCACACGCACCAGAAATGAGTTTCACTGCCAGGTTCATGTTACAATCAACAAAAAAGAGGGAAATCGCTTCTTGCAGTTACACAGAAACGAATGAGAGTTGTAGGTTAGGGTTCTCATTAATGATGCTATAGTGTACATAAATAACTTTAACTCTCCAGGCAAATTCGTGATGGAGACTTTGAGGCTCACATAATGAGGTCTATACAAATTAGGAGTCCATATCTATAAAAACAAATTTGCACATGCCTTAATATACATGCAGCGTAGAATAGTCATCACTACTTCCTTCTGTTCTTGCAAAACATTGCATTTTAATGACAAAAGGGAACACGTTAGAAAAATATGCAATAAACTAAAATCAATGCAACCTATTTTTGACAATTAACCTGATTTGATTTAAAGGTGAATGCATTTACACCGTGCAGTGCACATCAAAAAATGCCTTTTAACACGAACGACTTCGAATAGACGTTTACCTTAAGTCACTATGTGAGGTAAACAGTGCAGCATAACTTCGTTTTGGAGAACAGCCTACATGCGGTTGCCTAGCAACCACGCCGTCCAGCGCACGTAAGGGCTCTTAACAAAGCGCTATTCTCCTTGTGCAAATTCCAGGGGAAAAATCAAGAGGAAAGATAAGAGAAAAAACAAACAGTACAAATGTTTCCCTCACAACTAACAAAAAGTCTTTACTACAAGCCTGTTTGTTTTCTTCATCAGTTGCACATTTTAGTTTAGTGCAAGTTTTAATAAAGTAGGCTACTCACCACTTCCACAAAGATGAGGTATTCAGACAGGCTCAGCATGGACTTTTTGTCGTACCACGGGGTTCCTGTGCTTGAATCCCCGCATTCCAGGTAAGGGCTGCTCACGGTGGTTATCACGGGTCTAGAGTTTGGATTCTCCGCCATAAATGCGCCCCAAAATCTTTCTGATCCACTCCTTTTAAGCTATTATTATATTAAGCTGTTATTATAATGTAACCTATTTATTTAACCCCACTTGCAGGTGCAGGGGATGCCAATTCCATACTTTTCTTACATTTGAGCTCCACTACACACTATCAAAAAAAAAAAAAAAAAGAGAGAGAAAGAGAGAGAGAAGTGTTTATTTGCATACTGAGGTTGCAGCAGGAAAAACTCCGCCCACAGACCGCCCCCACAGTTTACTTCCTCCAGAATACACCTGATCAGGTTAGATGCTGCTGCTGCATTTGCAAAATAACAGAGGTCATATTTTTTTCATTATTTTTTATTTAAAAAGAGAGAAAAAAGGTTGCTGTTGGGACTATAAATACAAAATTTGTTATGAATGTATGCTGCGCGTGCTAAAGTGAGGGTTGGGGTTTTATTCGTCACTGCAGATGGCGCGCTCTCTGTTCTCCACTAGATGGAGCCACAGTCACATAAAAGAACATCAAATAGAAATGCACACACTCACAAAAAATAGCCTACGTTTTTAGACAGCCTAGTAATCATTGCTGCAATTTTTAGAAAACGTGATAGAAAAACATTTTGAGTGTTATTTCAAATAATTGTTTTTTTTTTTTGTTTGTTTGTTTCTTTTTAATCAAAGAATTCTGGAAACTGTTTAATTGCAGTATTAAGCAGTATATTTGTTTTTTGTCATTTATCAAAATAAAATATGGTTTAAGGGTTTCCACAGTTTGCAATATTAAGCAGTATAGCGAATCAGTGTAGGATTATGCGACACTGGAGACTACAGTAATAGCTGCTGAATATTCAGCCTTGCCATCACAGAAGTAAGCAGCATTTTTAAATATATTTAATAGACTTTTTTTTCTCTCAGTGTTATTTTTGTATTTGATCAAGTAAATGCAGATTTATTGAGCATATGAGATCAATAGATAGATTACGGCTGGTGTGTCTCTAAACAATGAAAAGCAAAATGCAAATCTAGCAAAAATGAGATTAGTATGGATTCTTATAAACTCCTGCACCTAAACAGTCGTGGGACAGGGGCCTAATGGATAGGGAGTTGGACTTGTAACCCAAAGGTCGCGGGTTCGAGTCCCAGGTCCGGCAGGGATTGTGGGTGGGGGGAGTGAATAACCAGTGCTCTCTCCACCTTTGATACCACGACTGAGGTGAGACCCTTGAGCAAGGCACCGTTACCACAACTGCTCCTGCAATGGCTGCCCACTGCTCCGTGTGTGTGTGGTTGTTCGCTTCTCACTGCTGTGTGTGTGTGTGTGCATGTTGGATGGGTTAAACGCTGAGCACAAATTCCTAGTATGGGAAGCCACATCCTGGTCACGTCACATCCTTTTCACGTCCTAAACTACTGCTTCTGCACACAGTTAATAAATGAACGCTATCTTAAAAGCTCCATTTAAACACTATATTCTCTGTGCACGTGTGCAGTTTTAATGATTGACATAATTTACAGAAAAAAAAAGTTATTTTCTGCTGTCACATATAAATGATTAATCCATTAATGTTCAGATTCATAACCCATATTATTCTGACACACATTCATTACATACACTGCATGTGACATTTGTTGTATCAAAAATTGAATATTCTTCTTTGCGCTCTCTTCGCCTGCCTTGAAGGCAGATTAATGAGAAGAAGTCTAATTGGCTGAAATTGGATTGATAAGTGGCTGCTGCAAATTTGCATAGAGAAAGTTATGAATTTTAATCTGTTTTTTTCCCTTTAAGTGGATATGTGAGATGGAGCTGCTGCTGAATGCTCACTTAATAGAAAAAAAAACATTTCGGCAGATAGGCGCCAGAAAGGGAATGAAACAGAGAAAGAGAGGAAAGAGCCAACAAATGTTTTGAAGCCATCCTTCTGGTTTGGAGGCGTCTGTAACAGAACTTTCTCAGATGAAAACAGTTTATACAAAGCGAGAGTGGGAACATTGGATGACATTAGCAAGGACAGCATTGATATTTTTTCACTCCAAAGGGCATGAAGGGCTCTATACGTCTAGAAAACACCAAAGGATGAGTTCGAACAACAAAACCTTATGTACCGTGTGCAGTATGTCTGTGTTTGTGTGAGGTTACCCACATAAAACAGAGAGTCATGTCCTTGCAGGCCCCTCTCCCACCTGTGCTGAGACAACAAAGGAAAAGGATTTAAAGGGAAAAATGATTTAGCGTCTTTGAGTGGATCTGAGAGTACGAAAATTAGTCTTTCTCTGAGATATAAAATAGAGAAAAAGAATCCAAGGCAGTAACATGTCTGAACACACTCTCTGCGTCCAAACACATCACACAGAGGGCCTTAATAAAAGAACAAATACGTCAGAACTGGTCTTTAGTGTCGCATTCAAAGCTGAAGAAAGAATAAAAGCTGGTCTGATTGTTGGTGTATTACTCATTATTACATTAAGGTCATACTCTGAGTAAGTAATGAATCCTTAAGTGGCCTTAATAAAATGATTCAGAGTCAATACAGCACAGCATCTTATTCCTGATTTGAAAGCTTCTACACTGTATTCAGGGGTACAATAGTGCAACAAACATTTTTTTTGATCCCAAAGTATGAGGATTGATGGAAGAATATAATGAAATGGCAACAAAACCATAAAGTGGGCTAAAGGATAAAGCGACCCCAGGCCACAAAAATAATATAGTGTTGCTATAAGTTTCCAGTTACTTCTAATATAATAACGTTCAACATTCAATCAAGCATATGCCAAGCTTCAGTGATTTTATTAGCTTCAAACTCAAAACACTTTAATCTAAAAGTGAAGTAAAAGAAGAATGTATTAAAGATGGACATGTCTTGAGCAGACGAGAGACAAAGAACAAGAAAAAAGTGTCAGTTCTCTTCTGTTGATAAATGAGCAGTGAGTGATTATTTTACAAGGCGGCAAATAAATGAAATATATATTCATACTACTGCAGCAAAACTCCATCTCATTAATCCTTGGAAGAAATATTTGATAACACAATTCATATGCAAATGGGTTTAATCCATATTTAATCTGTGTCAGAGTTGGTGCGGGAATTGTGTGTTTGTGGATGAATGTGTGACTGGGGTTGCTCTTCATCACTCAAATCACTGTATCGTTGCAGTCGTTCCTGTTTAGCATTAAATCAGAGGAGAAGGACGACGCAGACACTTACTTATACTTTAATACAGTCTTTTAGGATGTAACTGGAGGTTTGATTCAACTGGATTTAAGGTAAAATAAGTGAGAGAAAACCTCACTTTTTGCGCAAATAAAACAAAAATAACAATTTACTCTTCTCCCGTGACTTACGTCTTCCGCCACACTTAATGCGTCGTATACGCAAGCCTTTACGTATTTGACGTGCATAATCTGTGGCTATTTGCGCCTAGAAGAAAGCGGTACGCAGTAATGTTCTCTAAAATGGCAGAAGACATAAGTCATAGTCATGTTATTTTAGTTTTCTTTACGCAAAAACAGTATTCTCCTGTTGTCGCAAAACTGTAGTTGATCCACTGATGCCACAAGGAATTTTAATTTTTAATCTTAATTTGTATTCCGATGAACGGAGGCCTTATGGGTCTGGAACGACACGAGGTGAGTAATTATTTGACAGAATTTTCCTTTCTGGTTGAACTAAGCTTTTAAGCGATTTGTAAAAAAATAAATAAATAAATAAATAAAAAAAATAATCTATATATATATATATATATAGCAAGATAGAAA
>JAUMHE010000027.1:1075138-1088319 GCA_032359235.1 Enteromius mattozi | reverse complement strand
TTGAAAATAAACCCACTCTGTGACGTAGAAAAGTGGAGGCGTGTTTAAACGAGTCGTTTTAGGGGGGTGTGGACAAGGCATAACTTTTATAAAGAATATCTCTTAGGTTTTGAAACTCCAGGGATCTTATCTCTGCACTAACAACTTGTAACACTCCAAAAAGAAAGAAAAATTGGAAATCGCATCATATGACCGCTTTAAGGTTGGAGCTCAACTCTGTAGAGTTGAGAACCGCAGCTATAGACTATAGCTATAGATATCTAAGGCTGAACTTGCCTACCCTGTGTGACTATGGAACCATCCAAAATGCATACTGTTGGGTACCAGGGTTGGGATAAGGTGACCTGACGTGCCACCTCCCAGGGACACGGTCAGGGACATCTGGTCTCCTTAAGTTTGGAATCAGTGATTTAGCTGAAATAAACAATGAAAGAACAGAAAAATGTATTGTAAATAATAGGTACAAAAGATGTTTTGCAATGACAGGTTGATGCAAGCACAGTAAATTGATTAAATCAGGGTTGTCCAGTCTGGATCCTGGAAGGCCACAATCCTACAGAGTTAAGCTTAAGTCCTCAAACACACTTGAACCAGCTAAACTTTCAGCAAAGTGTGTAGGGTCAGGTTGGAGCTAAACTCCAGGCACTCCAGGGAGCAGGACTGGACACCCCTGTCCTAAACTGATTTCTTCATCGCAGGTTGGTCTGGTAGAGAGCCGTGCCCAGACAGTGGCTTCCCAGATCAGTGGTGCCCTCTCTCATCTCCATTCCCTTGGCTTTGTCCATCGTGACGTCAAGCCGGAAAACATCTTCCTATGTGACCCTGAGTGTCGTTGGGTCAAACTTGGTGATTTTGGCATGGTGAAGGCTAAAGGGACCAGGGTACCATGCGTGTGGTACAGCTCCCCTTACTGCCCGCCTGAGGCTGAGATAGCAAGAAAGAACGAAGAGAACCATTCGGGCCACTTGGGGGTGGACAACAATGGAAACAAGCGAAAAGGGGACTCTACAAAGACTGAGAGGATGTTGGTGTCTGTGGATCCCAGTACAGACAATTGGGCATTAGGCATTCTAATCTATGCCATGCTCATGGGGAGCCTTCCATGGTCTGAGACCCTTTCAGACAACACTGCATATAAAAGCTATCTACAGTGGACCAATTGGGAAGGTTCAGCCTCAGGGTCAGATCATCCTGAAATCTTCCTCCAGATGGCACCACAGTTTGCGGCGTTCACTCCTCTTGCGGCTTGTCTTCTTAGGTCCCTGCTCCACCCACAGTTCAGGCTTCGTGGCAGGCCAGATGAGGTGGGAAGATATCTGGGAGAAGCCTGGCTATTGGACAAGGATGTCAGTGGGTGATGGATCAAAGGAAGGGCAGGACTGAGATCAGGACTGAGAGGACTGAGGAGTGAGATCAGTTTGTCATCATCTGGTCATTTACTCTGTGGTGGGAACAAGGGTTATCAGTAGAAGTAGTTCTGATGGTAGTTTTAATCATAAGGGCCTTGGTAGTACCTGAACTAATTGTGGAACTACCCACTTTTTGGCATGTTCACACCGCAGGAACGATTTTAGTTCCAGGAACTCCGTTTGGAGGAACTAAATTAGCTCCTACTTCAGAGTAGGGTCTAAAAAGAACTAGGAACTAGGGTTATTTTAATAATTTTTGCTATTTTCTTTGTCTTGTGAACTATATGTAAACATCTTTTGTGTAAAATATCTTATTCAGGACAGTACTAAATAAAAAATAACAGGCATTTTGTATAATCTCTTTTATTTTTATTTTTTTTGTAAAAATTCACATTTTGACAGATTCTGCAAGGGGTGTTTGAACTTTTGCATAAAAATGTATTTGTTCACATACATATCTTTATATTTGTTTAACATCATAAATTTCGGAATGTCCCCTGCCGTCTTAAAAACATATTTATGCTTTTAACAACCTACAGTATGCTCATGAAATGTCATCTTCACGTGGAGCACTTGTGAGCGTAAGAGTAAGAAGCAGCACTTCTCTCAAGTTTCAGCAGAAGACATGCAGACACATACAAACACTCAGACACTATGTGTCCTAAATTTAAAAATAACCCCCGGACCATTAATAAAACTCTTCCAGCCATCATCACCTCTGTCAGACACACACTTGAAATCACATGCATGGGCAAACACACACGGTCTTCGCTGATCTTTAAGTGTCTCACACCTCTGCATTCAAACCTGTCCCTCCATTCATCAACACTAGACACACACAGACAAAGTGTGAAGTTACATGTCACAGATAGGTCTTTGGCTTATGTTCAGACTCCTTTAAACGATCCATGAAAACATAACATTGTAAATTATGGAGTAAATAAGACAACCGTATTTGCAAAATACTAAATAATTTTGCAGAATTTTGCATGAAGTCTGGAATATCAAATAAGAAATATAATAATATACCAGAAACAAATGAAGACCACCTGACTTTCCAAAAAAATGTAAAATTGCAAATATTTGCAAGAAACTGAATTAACACAGACTAGGCTGCTAAATTAAGACATCCAAAAACACTCGTGTCAGATTTTGCCCTTTCAATCTGAAGTTATTTAGGCACCTTGTTAAGAGATTAACAGCTGAAATAGCTCATTACATGAAGGGAGAAGATCCACGAAGATCATTTGACAGTCCTGCTAACTATTCCAGCCGCTGTCTGTATGACCTTTCATTTGATATACTGCATTAAAACACATTTATGTGCAATTATGCAAGTGTTAAAGTATGCTGTCATCTTGAATATGTTAATTTGTAAGTAAATATCCGTGAGAGAAATAGTTTGATGAATTTACAGCAATAGAAAGCCAGAAATACTTCTTTACAGAATTCCTCCTTACAGAAAATGTTCACAAAATAAACCTCCTGAAGCTGTTGTGGCTGAGACTAATTTAACTTTATATTTAAGACTGATTAGCCTATGTATTTTAATTGCATAAAACATTTCCATTTTTTTTTATTACAGTTTTAACAAACTACTAAATTAAATTTAATTAATGCATAAATCCTAATATAATAATAATCATGCATAAATGAACCAACAAAGAGATTGGTGTAATAGTACTAAGAAACCAAATATGTATTGAATGCACTATATATATATATCTTTTTATATTTTATATCTTGTACATTAATTAAATCTTGCACATTTTTACAGATTTAAACCATTTATTAATTGATTAAACTGATTTATGGCAGTTCTATGGAATTTAAATAAACATACTTTGAAAACATGATTATTTAAATAAAATCAGATACACACAAAAATAAACTATGCCGTTATTTTTTCAGTGCCTTTTCAGAAATTCTAAGTAAATTGGTTTTCCTTGTATTTTACATTAGTCATGAAAATATTAATTATTACGCTTTTTTTAATTACACACCACCTTCTCAGCATCAATATACACTTACTTTACAGCATGCAAAAAGCAGTAAGTGAAAAGAGGAAGGCAATGAATTCAGCATAGTTCTTTCACTATTTCTGCCATATTAAGACACTGTAGAATAGAATAATAATATGTTATTTTAGCCGAGATCTATTAATTACTGCTAAAACAAGATATCATGATAACTCATCTGATCAGGCACTGAGGAAGAGAAGCACTGGCTTCCAGGAAAATCATTTAGAGCAAGATAAAGTATCCAATTTGCTAATAAAAGCAACTTTTGAGCAAAACAAATGTGTGTGAGAGAGAGAAAGCTCTATCATCGAGACATGTTGACAGGGTGAACACACACACACACACACACACACTTCTGAATAAGGACCGACTCAAACTTGCATCAACAAGTGAACAGCTGAGCTCTCTGTTTATTAGCCAAGAACATTTCCTCACAACTTTCAGAACAAATCTTCACACTGTATCATAACCTGCCAATCCCACGATTGGACACTTTGTACAACATTTGGTTTCTAATTCTGCATCATTGCACTGAAGCCCTGACCATTTTAAAATCCCAATCTCACTTCACATACAGTAATTAAAAAATAAAATAAATATCTTTCCTAATAATTAAAGATGCTCATTCTCATGTAAAGTGATGAGAATAATGTAGGCCACTCTTTTCATATAATAAATGTGTAATCATGCAATGTATTTCAAGGGTTCTAAACCATATGATGGATTTCTATGACAACACATCTCAGTTTTGTTTAATACATTAAATATTATTAATATTAAAATGTAAAATTATTAATATTATTTAGTTTAAAACTAAATAATCATCGTTCATTTCAGGCTGGTGTATTGTTTTCATTGCGTTTAGCTGCTTTTATTTTTATTAATTATGCCAATGTATAATAATCCATACTCACTTATTTTAAAAAGAAATTGAGTACCAGCATCTAATTCTGGTGAAAGTGTATACAGCAGTTGAGAAAAATGAGGTACCTTGTGACTAATAAGTGTCTCCACAAATTGTATACGACCATCAACAACTGAAGCAGGACTCAGCTGCATGGGTAAAAATCTCAAAACCCATTAATAGATGTCCTAGTTCAAAGCTCGAAAGCAATCCAATTAATGTCGTAAACCACAGCCCACTGAAGAGAGTCGAGGGTACAGGCGAACATTTGTAAGAATAAAAAACTACCAGACATGATGATGTTGTGAAGTAGCTAGATCACACAGATTAAGGGAACTACACAGAGTGTTAACAGGTCATTACTCACAACAGAAGCAGCAGGTGTGTGTGTGTGTGTGCTTGATGAAAATACTCAGCAGTAGTGCGACAGTGACGTCTGGTGGACAAACTGAGTACAGGCTGGGATAGTTCTTGCACAACCAGAGCATTTTAGAAAAGTAAAGATATTATCTAGCTAGATAGTGAGCATGATTTCACCAAGTACAAGATGTTCCTGGAACAACATTCTAATCAGCCAATCAGAATTCAGTGATACATTTTCTGGAAATATCTGTTTTAGGCTTATGATTTTTTAAAGATGTTTCTTATGTTCATCAAGGCTGTATTTATTTGATCAAAAATACAGGAAAGAATGTAATATTGTGAAATATTATTGCGATGTTAAATAACAATTTTAGATTAAAATCTAATGTATTTCTGTGACGTTCAGCTGTATTTTCAGCATCATTACTCCAGTCTTCAGTGTCACATGATCTTCAGAAATCATTTTAATTTGCTGATTTATTATCAGTGCTGGAAACTGTCGTGTTGCTTCATGTTTTTTTGGTACCTGTGATATTTTTGGGGGTTTCTTGAATGAATAAAACATTAAAAAGAAGAGCATTTATATACACTACCATTCAAAAGTTTGGAGTCAGTACATTTTTATTCTTTTTTTATTTGAAAGAAATTAAATCTTTTATTCAGCTAGGATGTGTTAAATTAATAAGAAGTGATTGCAAAGATTTATATTGTTAGAAAAGATTTATATTTTAATAAATGCTGTTCTTTATAACTTTTTATTCATCAAAGAATCCTGAAAAAAGTATTGCAGTTTCCAAAAAAATATTTGCCATCACAACTTTGCCAACTTTGATAATTCTAATAAATCAGCATATTAGAATGATTTCTGAAGGACACTTTAGACTGGAGTAATGACTGATGGAAATTCAGCTGAACATCACAGAAATAAATTATATTTTTTAAGTATATCAAAATAGAAATCCATTATTTTAAATAGTAAAAATGTTTCACAATATTATTTTTTTTCCTGTACTTTTGATCAAACAAATGCAGCCTTGATGAACATAAGAAACATCTTTAAAAAATATTACGAATCTTACTGTTGGAGACAAGGGCTTGATATTTAGTATGTACTGTAATTGCATTTGTTTTACAGCTCCATATAAAGCATTGAAGCACTTACATATTTCTTTACAGACAGCACGGGCAAACGCTTATATTTTTGAGAATCATACTCTCCGTTACTTAAAATAATCACTTTGAGGCAATGCATGTTGTAGTTCTTTTGTATATTTTATTTTTGTTTAACACATAAATGACTCTGTTAGTCAAGTAAACGACAATATGGATATGTAATGAATATCTAGACATAATCCCTTGATTTGAGGGACATAATTTTTCTACGTAATGGCCTTCAGTCAGTATTTTTGAATATTTATACTGTACAGGTTTTATATATTCTTATGATATACAAGATGTCAAGCTCTTAACATATCCAGATCTCACTTCAATTCTACACTTTCAGATAAAATCTCTGCCATTTCTTAAACACTCGATCACATATATTCACATCCTCCAAGACAAACACATACAGGTCATGACAACAAAGCGGACACATCCAACACCTTGTGGACAAATGTAAAGATACCCAAACAATCTTCAAAACATTACCATAAAGTTTTACATATAACACCCATGGGATGTTCCTCTCTTTTATACAATCTTTTGCATCATTTGATTTGGTTGATTCTAACAGAAGTCCTAAAAGCCTATTTCTGGCCTCTGTGCTCAGCAGCATGACATACAGCTTGCCTCTAATTATCCATAACATTACGCAGTATCTTTTAATTGCAGTAGTTTTGATGGAGGAATGGGAACAATAATGGAATGAAGCAGGATTCAACTTTTTCAGAACTGGACCCAGTTCCCAGAAGAGGGTTCTTGGTGTGGTGCTGGAGGAGCAACAGAGCTGAAGGAAGGAAGGAAAGAAAGAAAGAGAACATTTACACACTAGGTAGTGGTCTAAGACCAGTTTAATGGAAATATTGAGTGACCAGTAGTAGATTCTGAATACTGGAAGTTATTCAGTGGTCACTCATCATGTTACCTTGCAGAGCTAGAGAAGTCTCCCCACAGGTCAGAGCCGGGGTTTGACTGAACCACTGTATTAGAGTTACTGCTGTCCAGTTCTAATAAACATCCTGAAAGTAGGAGGAGGAAGTGAGGTCAAGAAAAGAATAGAAAAGCAGAAGTAGTATGTAATTAATGTTCTTTTGTATGAACAATATCTGTAATGTTTAGTTGTGTCTGGGCTGACATATTAAAGGAACACTTTCTATGAAGCCTGTATTTATAATACATTATAAGGGTATTCCTGAGGCATTATAATGAATGCATAACGCATAAGAAAAACCTTATAATGTGTTATCTCATGAATAAGCACAATTCTAATACATTATAACGTGAAGAAATGAGACTTATAATGCAGTATAACTAAATATAATCCACTGTAATGTAAGTGGATGAGTCATGTTCATTGTGTTATAAATGATCATACTCTTAAAAGCTATAACCACAAATAAGTAAATATAACACATTAACAGTTCTTATGAATATTAATGAGATGATACAGCATATTATAAAGTTATTTATAATGCATTATGCATTCATTATATACCCTTATAATGTATTATAAATACAGGCTTCATAGAAAGTGTTCAATCAAAAATTAAACACGAAAGCTCCTTATTTTACTGGAACAGATTTGGAGAAATTTAGCAATGAAAAGATCTATCCGCTGTTGTCCTCTCACCATAAAACTATTTTTCTCTTTTGTGGAAGGCAAATATTTCCCCTGATTCAAACAACACAGCTTTATTATTGGAGAAAGCAATATTATGGTTATTGTGATGTTTTTATCAGCTGTTTGGACACTTATTCTGACGGCACCCATTCACTGCAGATGAACCATCGGTGAGCAAGTGATGTAATGCTGAATTTCTCCATATCTGTTTCCATGAAGAAACAAGCTCATCTACAACTCATTAACTGGAGTAAACGGGTGAACGGTTCCTTTAATAAAAAAACATTGTCAGATTTTACTTTACAGAATTAATATATCACACATACATCTAATAAAATACATATATTACACATATATCTAATATTTAAGCTGTGATGATGTGGAATGATGTACCTGTTTGTGCTCCTCCTGATGGCTGTACTGTGTTGTGATTGGACGAAGGAGGAGGAGCTATCTTTCCTCCTGGAGGTGGAGGGAGGAGCCCCAAGCCTCCTGAGCTCTGAGGGCGGGGCTTGTCCCTCTTTTTACCTTGCTGAATACAAAGAAACATTTCTTTCATTTAACACAAACTCATGTTTATTTGTGACATGTGGGCATGAAAAATCATTGTATATTCTTATGAAAATGTAGTGATGCAAGACTATAAGGCCATAATCTGATTTTTTTAAATCCAATTCCAAATGCCATTTTGTGTTACCCCGATATTCAGTGTGATGGTCTGTCCCTCTTTGAAGCCCAGATCCAGTTTGGGTCCTGAGTCTGCAGCCTGAGAACTTTTGATTTCATTCTCCTGTTTCACCCACCTTATAGAAGAAGAGAAGGAAAGATAAAGGAATAAAATAAATAAATAAAAAGCAAACTGCACAGTGCACGCAAAACTAAAAGTTCTTTATTGGCTTTGATTCCTTCTATTCGTTTCACATTCAAGAACTGTTCACTGAAAGCTCCTTTGAGGAATGAAAAATGGTTCTTCTATGGCATCACTGCAAAAAATAACTCCTTTTTTAAAGACCGTACATACTAACAATTCCTATTATGCCCCAAAGAAATGAACTAAAAACATCCATCGGCATCCAAGACTGTCATTACAAATACAGAAGCATTTTCTAGTCATAAACATTCACATGAATTATGGTGCAAACTTACTTGAAATGATCCTGCAGCGCAACATTAAAGTCAAAAGCATCCCCTCTGTCCCCGAACCCAACGCCAATGAATGCACTCCGACCTAAAATACAGGCAGTGTAACACAGAAGTGATTTGAAGACTTATTTGCAAGACATTCTGTTATGGCAGGGCATATAATACACTAACCATTGTCATCCTGTATCCGGAGAACAAAATAGCGACTGGAATCGCTGACTGTCTCCACTGCAATGCCAGGGTATTCCTGCACAGGTGCTTGAGCAAACAGCTCACCTGAGGACAATCACAGAGAAAGGAGCTTCGTTTGCTGCACAGACGTCTCTGACGCTCATCCAATCAAACATTCGGGGCTTTTTTTTTTCCAAACCTGAGACTTTGTCCTCCAGCTTGATATAAGCCACCTTCCCTTTTGCTGTAATGCGCATACGGCCTGTCCAGTCAGGAGTGTCTAGCTTCCAGTCAGCCGCCCTGCCATTATCACAGCAGACACCTCATTATAGATCCATCGAATTAAAAGGCGTTGTTTTTTCGGTAACACTTTACAATAAGGTTCATTAGTTAAAGAAGACGTGTTAAGCCCCTTTCTACAATATGTAATATAAGTCTCCAGAATGTGTCTGTGAAGATTCAGCTCAAAATGCCAAACAGATCATTATTTTATTTTGAAAATGCCTCTTTTGAGCGGAAGCAGAAAGAGGCTGATTTTCATGCCTGCCTTTTTAAATGCAAATGAGCTGCTAGTCCCCGCCCCCTTTTCTAGAATAGATCTGCATCATTACAGCTCGCACCTGCTAAAAACATCTGTTTTGATTCTGATTGTCATGTTTATTGTGCTAAATACTGTAATAAACGCATTGGTCATCGTTTATGTTAACAAATGTTATTGTAAAGTGTTACCGTTTTTTAATTTACGGTAATATATTTCGGATGAGATTAACAACAAAACTACATTTTCTTATGTAGTAAAAATTGTGCAATGAATACAATGAGATCAACAGATAATCTGAATATAAATATTCATCCTCATTCAAATGCATATTACTGACCAGGTTTCGTTATCTTATTCTGACCTGGTAGTTTCAATTAAAATGTCATAAAAATCAGCAGCATTATTACAATTTTCAGAACTGTTACAAGCCTTCAAGCTCCTCGTGAAGGAATACAAGTGGGATTTCTCCTCTAAAATGTGTGCCAGTGAAGTATTACATTCTCTGTGGGCAAGAGCTGTCAGGACTAATTATACACTACATAAACTGGACCACATACACGACCCTGAAAACACAAAACACATTACATATGACCAGAAATGAGAGACGCTCTATGCATGAAATAAGTGTGTTAAAATTGTATCTGCTTGCAGTTAGGAGTCGTGAGCTGGTAGTCAAACACACCAAGCATCTGACATGACACGATGTTTTTCTTTCAATCAGCAGAACTCTATAATAATCCTATGCGCCACAACAGCGCGCACAATAAGTGCCATGCATGCGTTATTTATTATCAAACGTTCGTAATAACAGCGTGGTGCTGACACAGCCATGACAAAATGCTCTTCCAAGATTATTTACAGAACAGACAGCAGCCAAGGGCTCAGGCCCGCACATCCTTTAATTCACCTGTATCCGCGATTCGACGCCCGCGGCGGGATGCGGTAAACATTTACATCTGGTTTCACGCACAGAATCGACTCGTACTCCGCCTCGGACGCCATCTTGAACTGATTTCAGTGGATGTGAGTAATATTTCTGTCTTCATCCAATTTGTTATTGCGGGCCAGCCGCTTCCACAGGCACTGGAGCGACAGTGACGTCAGTGATGCCTCAGGCTCGAGCTTGAGAATCTCGCATCACGCGTCATCAGATCTGAGGATGCATGGATCGACTCATTGCTATGGAAACAAGGCTGGGTGAGTCAGCGACCATGATGTTGTCATCGCCTGTTCGTGTCCTCTTTGAATTCCAACAGTAAAATATTTTTTATGATAACATTTAAATTCATAATGTATTTATTGTCTCCTTAAGGTATTAATGCAAAAAAAATAAATAAATAACGGCTGGTTTGTTTATCCTGTGGGTTGCAACGTAAACCATAAAGCCACGCCTGCTCATAAATATTCACTAACCAACGATTAGTGCGCAGTACAAGCCGCCCCGCCCACCTCATGAATATTCAGTAGGAGGCTTGGGCTGTGTTGGTTTTTTGACAGGTAGCCGTAAACGGAAGCGGAAATTTCCGCTAGGCTCTGGAAAAGCCTCTCATCTTCTCTCCCGTTCATTCTCCCAAAAGGTTGGTATGTTAAAAAATATATTTGCATGTTTTTATATCCATCACTAATTGTTATCCTCGACCTGACGTAAAAAGCGATGCTCTACGTAAACCTTTTGCGCAGTATATGCCCGTGCGTTATTATTATCCTCCTGTTTCTAAGGCGATGGCTCTTCATTTACCAAACCACAATCAGCTTCTGCAGGTGTCAGATTACAGTCAGACCTGTATGATGCGACAGTATCGAGGTTTATTGTATATGACAGCGCACTAGTGCAGTAATTTATATTATATTTATTACAGTGATAGACATTAGATGATGCTTTCAAGCACACGCTACCTGAGAGGTGTTTGGTGTCTGCAGCACTGGTGAGATGTGCATCTGCTCTGCTGATAAATCAATCAATCAGCATTTGGACCACAGAGCATTTGGTAAAAGTGCTGCTGAAAATAGCATTAAATCAAGCAAGCATTATTTTGTTGGCTGTTGATGTTGCTGCTTTTACTAAAAATGCTCCATATGTTATCTATTATAAATGCTGTTGTAAATCCCAGAGAGTAACATATAAATAAAAAAATGTATATTTGTTATTTATCAGAATATTTGGGTGAACTATTACTTTAAAACAGCAGCATATTACAGAGTTTGTCCTCTTATTTATGATCTATAGGCCATAAAGTCACTGTAGAGAAAAGCTGATGGACTGAAGAGCCTGTCAGCGATTTGAGAAACTCAGTCAACATCCTTTATTTAGCAGGTAAGTGGAGCAAAATAAAGAAATAAATCACATTGCATATCTTTTTCATTTTGCTTACTTGTGTGTTTTGTTAAAAAGCAGGTGTGTATTATGAGCGCTGACAAAAATACTTTAAATAAAACAAACACTTGCTGAAATAATATGTTTTTAAAAGCTTATTTTGTTATCTAGTTGCCAAGGCAACACATAAAAATATTACGTTAAAAAATGGCAAAATATACAGCAAAATTACTAAAACTTTAACTAAAATAAAAATCTTGAAAATGTTAATAAATACTACTGATGCTGAAATATAGCCTACCTTTTATTATAAATTGACTAATAAGAGAAACATTAGGGCCTGATGCCATATTAAAAGGCTAAGTTATGAAAAAATGATTGTGATATTTGATATGAAAGAAGTAGTTTTTTTTTAACGTAACGTGCATTTTGCAAATATTTAACAAATGTCTTTCTTTAAAAGGTCTAGGAGAACACCGCCATCATGACTCACTCAATGCTGCGACGACAATTGAAAAATCTTGTTCAGAATTTCTCCGAGGCCGAGGTCAAGGTGAGTTTCACTTGCTTTTTTATTCTCAATCTCTCTGAAGTCAACCTTATTCAAGGTGACACTATAGTAGCACTTATATTTATCAGATTTATTCAGTCTTATACTTGTCTACTTGTCTATGCTTCAATGTGGTCACATGACCTCACGTTTTGTTTGCACATTAAATTGTGGATTTCACTGTAAATAAATAGTATTTTGTACATTTTATGCCTCTTAGCCATGAAATAGTGTATACAGAGTGAACCTTTACATGTTGGATATGTTGTGTAGGTTCGAGAAGCGACCTCTAATGACCCCTGGGGGCCATCGAGCTCCCAGATGTCCGACATCTCAGATCTAACCTACAATGTAGTGGCCTGTAACGAGATTTTGGCCATGCTCTGGAAGCGTCTCAATGATGACAAGAACTGGAGGCACGTGTACAAGGTGAGAGAACTGAAGAGAACGCTCTCCAGGTTTAAGGAACCAGATTCTTTGCTCGCTTGCCTGCTCAGACTGATTGAATATTTATAGCAAGTGATCGTTTTTGTGACTCTGATCATGTTACCTGATCAGTGGCTGGATTTTTCCTGTCAGCAGGACTGTTGTTGCTGCCGCTGCAGTGTTTGATTATGTGCAGGCAGGATTTTCCATTCAGCTTCACTGCCATGTTTCTCCCTATGTTGTTTACTCTCGGCTTTTGTTGTATCATTGAAAAAGAGAGAGCGAGTCGTGTTTGCTGGTGGCACACCGCATAGAATTACATGTGCCCCTTGTAACAGCCTTCAATCATTATTTTCTAAAAGGGGTCATATGATGTTGCTAAAAAGAACATTATTTTGTATATTTGGTGTAATGCAATGTGTTATAGTGTTATCTATTAGTGTTTCTCCTCTAAGGCCCGCCTCCTGAAACGGGTCGATTTATGACACCAAAACAATAAAACACATTACAAAGCAGGCATTTGTTGATCCAGTGGAGACATAATTACTGATTATCAT
>JAUMHE010000027.1:1042578-1056298 GCA_032359235.1 Enteromius mattozi | reverse complement strand
CGCTCGGAGGAATATAAGGCGAGAAGAAGAGAAATCGAGAAGAAACGAAACAAGACCCGGATTTACATTGGGGATTCATTTGAACGGTGGAGAGAACTTCCAAACCGATGCACAGGTGGCAAGTTTTTTATTGGATAGGTAGGTAAAGTCACGATTACTTGATGTTAGCTCTGTCGCTGTCTCTCTTGGGTTAGCACCACCTTTCGTATCAATGCGCTTTGGGCATTCACGGCAGTTACAGAAACACTGGGGGGAGGGGGGAGCTTGCTCTGTTTTGTTTTGTATTTACGTGAAACGTGAGCAGAAGTGATGTCAAACAGCATCTTTAAGGGGGCAAAAACAATGACTAAATTCTCTTTATCCTTAGAAGGACCAAGTATTATGATATCAGATTTTTTAATTATGATGAAGAAAATTACTTGACAGCCAAACTTTAATCTCATCTAGATATTACAACAGGGACTGCAAAGACTGCTCATATCCAACCTTAAGTGGAAGATAAATCTGTGTGTCATCTGCATACATGTGATAAGAAATATTGTGGCGATGGCAGATAGACCCCAGAGGGTACATACACAAAGAAACGCTCTGAAACCAGACTGGAATTAGTCCAAGAGATCATTCTCTGAGGGTGAGGTCATTTTCAGAAAATTTTCATTTTTGGATGAACTATTCCTATAATGTGTTTTTGCTTGCATTACAACTAAATAGAATTTTCTCACGTCCAGGCTTGGAGTCCGGTCTCTGGGCTAATAAACATATGATATTTCTCTGTATCTTTCAACACTCTCAGCTCCTTCCATCTCCTGCAACCCAAACAACTCAAAACTTAGTCAATTACAAGACATCAGTTCTTTTGCACATTCATCATGTCACTTTTTTATGTGAGACTACATTTTACATAAAGAAGACTACATAAAAGCGCTATATAAATAATGGTGACTTGACTTGAAATTCAACCATTGTCATCATAGTCTTACCTTACAGAAGTTAAATATTTGTCATGGAACGGTTGGCTCTCAGTGTACTCCAAGAGTTCATCCCAGTAAAATGCAAGAACTCCAGATGCAGTTCTATCAAATACACAGTCCGTAAATAAGCAGATAAGATTATAGAATCACTATAATTAGCAAACATACAGCTTAACACATCAGTATTTTGTGTAGATTTAAAGATGAGTATGAAAACATTAAATATGTAAACAATTTTCTATATTAACAAAAAAATCAAAACAGAAAATAATGTGCTTTACGCCCTTACCTCAGTGTTATTAGAAACTCATCCTTCTCACTCTTCCTCTCTAAGGTGGAAATTTCCATGATCTTCTTTCTGAGCAGATCCACTGCCATTTGTACACTAAAACATAAGATTGAGAACTCAAAGCTGGACTAAAATTAAGATTTGTCATCTGAGCGTTATTTGACATTTTACTTAACATGACGT
This sequence comes from Enteromius mattozi, assembly GCA_032359235.1. Lineage (NCBI taxonomy): Eukaryota > Metazoa > Chordata > Actinopteri > Cypriniformes > Cyprinidae > Enteromius > Enteromius mattozi. Next base: position 1,054,855 of record JAUMHE010000027.1, on the reverse strand, counting down.
TTTTAGGAAACAGTACCTGCATGATGCAATCATCCTAAATCAAGAAGTATCATTGATTTTGTGTGCTTTAACACATGTCAAACAGATCTTACTCATCAAAAAGTTGATTGATGTCTGTCTTTCCAACCTCTGCAGCAACTTTTAGAATCTCAATCATTTGAGGCTGTGCCACCCTGTTATACATCACAACAATAAAACAACTTCTAGTCAACATGAAAATATTATTATAGAATATAGAGGACAGAATATATTATTTCATTATTTCAAAGGGAAAGAAAGAGTTTGTCAGAAGTAATGTGTTAATCGTGAGGTCATACACTTTGGACAGAAGGTGAGTGAGGAAGCCTAAGGGATCGCTGGAGATTGCTGGAGATCCTGGAAGGTAGCGTGACTCCACATATCTGCATTAAACACAACCAATGAACCATGATTTAGCTATCTATTATTTCAAAAAGATATTGAGAAGATTATGATGGAATTTAAAAGAAAACACACTTTTTTTTAATAAATCATTTTCCAACTCCCCCAGAGTTAAACAGTTGAGTTTTACTGTTTTCAAAACAATTCAGCCGATCTCCAGGTCTGGCGATAGCACTTTTAGCATAGCTTAGCATAGATCATTGAATCTAATTAGACCGTTAGCATCACGCTCAAAAATGACCAAAGAGTTTTGATAATTTTCCTATTTAAAGCTTGACTCTTTTGTAGTTACATTGTGTACTAAGCCTGACGGAAAATGAAAAGTTGTGATTTTACAGCAGGCCGATATGACTAGGACCTATACTCTCATTCCAGAGTAAAGCAGAGTGTTCCTTTAACTCTTTAATGGATGCAACTATATACTATTTCAAAATAATGTAGATTCAGCTAAAAACAACTTACTTCCAGAGGTCCACCAATGTCTCGTTTCTGAAAATCCCTTTATACATGCCAAGTTCTCTGTAAGAAGATATATCAGAAATTTCAGACGTCTCAGCAAAACATATTCAGAAACAGACGCATTCAACTTTATCACATATCAGCATGCCCTTCCTTAATTCATTAGCATGTTGATAAATTAATAATTGAAAAGTTAGACAATAGCATGAATTAATTGGATGAATGTTCTTCATACTGTGTCATTCTCCCACTGTCATTGGGGAATGTGTTTATCAGTCGAAACAGACCGTCTCCACAAAGGATACCCAGTCTGTGAAAAATGCTGTTAAACACACAGAAGGAAAAAATATGTTGGTGATCAGAATCACTCAGAACAAGAAAAAAAAAATCACAGGACTAGATTGTGTTCATATTTATTATTCTTTATTTAAATGTTTTTCTAAGTTTAGTATGTGATTAGTTCAGAGGATGAAGAACTCACTGCAGTGACACAATAAACTGATCGTGTCCTTTAGCTCTTTGCTCAGCGCTGATCTTCTCGATCATCTCCTTCACAGAAATCCACAAGTCTTGCATTTCTGTACTGTACACCAACAATGATTACATTACTCATTCCAAGAAAACTCATAGAAATATAGCCTAATGAACAGCTTTATTTTGAATTAGCCAATGCATTGTGTTTTGTTTTTAGGGTTAAAAGACATTTCTGTAAGCATGCTGGTAAACTTCTGCTAATTTCGTACAGTGCATGGTCTCTGGTTTTACCCTGTTTTACTCATCTTGTTTTTTTGCACAACCACTTCTGCTGCTCCTTTTAAATTGTCCAAATATTTCAAAAATGCTTCAGCTCCGAACGTGAAGAGTTTGTCTGCCATTTCATAATCTTCATCTTTTAGGCTGACACTGTCCACTCCTTAAATATAAGTGACGGTGTAATATTAAATTATTGTATCGAGTCCAACTGCAGTACATATTTTAATATCAAATTTATATTTACAAAACCATTGTAAGATTATTATTATAAGCTGTTGAAAAGAGCTGCCATGTCTATTAAATGAATTTGAGTATATCAGAAAACAAGCATTATCTTACCTTTAAAGAGCAGAACAGCTAAGATTAAGACAGCCAGTGACTGATTCATATTGTTTCTTTCTCTGAACATATTCACTGTGGACTAAAAACTTGACTCAACTTTATCTCTATTGATGTGAACTTTCATCTGTGTGCACACTCCTACTGAATTTACCCTGAATTTACCTCTCATGGGAAGTATTTCAATGTAAACTCTGAAGGTCACAAAAATAGTGCAGACAGTATATATTTAATTGCTTCTTTTTAATTGTAAGTAACATCAGGTTTGGTTTAGGTTAAAGGTTTTTGTCAATATGTTAATATATGTTTTTTCCTTAAAACACAAAAGCAAAAGTAAAGTTACCATACAGGCTACTAAAACTTTAAGGTAAGTCTAAAGTTACTGTAGTTCACAAGAACAGCTCAGAGTAGTGCATGCATGGCAACCCCGGAAAAAAAAACAATAAATATGATTTTGACCATGTTAGATTAAATGTAGTCTGTCAATATTAAACTGAATGAATGCCATGAGTTTAATGCACTTTGCCAATAATGTAGATCAGTGTGAAAGTCCATGGTGTGTGTGTCTGCAGGTAAATATTTCTTCAGTTTTTAGGGTCAGTGAATCCTTCTGCTATATTTACTGCATAAAAATTATCTTTTATTTAGACTTTAAACTTCTTTGTAAAAAAAAAATCATGTGAGTTGCCATTTCAATTTTTTTAGTAGCAAAAAACTACTTTCTAAGTTCTAAGTGTTCAGAATACTTCAAGATTTAACTCGACATTGCTAAAAACGAAGTCTGTTTGGGCAGTGTTTATTCTGTTTTTATAATGGAAAATGCATTTATATAATGCATTATTTGCATCTGTTAATTGGATCTATTTTCAAGTGTTACTACATTAAAAATGGATCCAAATGTTATTGATATTAAGCTTTTTAAATTAATGTGTTATGATTCTGGATGATAAAACAAATAAAAACAAATCATGTGTAAAACAAATCAAAAGAAATGCAATAAATCATGTTTTTAATGAAAACAGAGGATTACAGTGGTGCAAATAGAGTAGAGATGATTTTACTCAGTGTTCAAACCCATTGCAATTATCCTGTATTCTTTCAGAGGCAGGTAATAACAGATAACAGCAGATAATATACTGCTGGTATAATCCTCTTTAGTGCTGGCTGTCGCAATTTTGACATTTCCTTCAAATATAGAGGGTTTACTCCAACAGCAGGTCCCAGACATCATTAAACATGACGTTTGAGTGATACATCGACATCTCCAAGGCTCTGAGGAACAATTCATATTGTGAAGCTTGTACTTAATAGTATGAAATTTTTCTGTTCAAATGCACATATGGTAAGAAAATGATCATCTTACAAAAAAGTTGGATCGATCCTTTCATCAAAGCCATCAACAAGATCAGTATACTGCTTGAGTTTCTCCAGGATCTGATGAATGGCTTGAACAACGTTTCTTTATAATTAAAAAACAAAAAGAGTGCCAGTCAAATTTGAACTTTGAAAAGATGAAACAAATTTTCAGATTTTTCAGATATATTTGCAAATAAATCCTTGTCTTTAAAAAAAAAAAGTGATCTTTCCTTACTTTGGTGCTTCTTCAAGCTGCTTTCGAGTGAATGCGTTACTTTTCAACAACTCATTAATGAGGATGTTTCTCGTTTCATTCCATTTGCTGAAAAAAAAAAATCAAGTTTGCCAATGATTGTTTGATCGCTCTCCTCAAGAATGAACAAAAATCATCTACAAAAACATGCTTTATTTCAGCCAACAAAGTCTCAGAACGAGGCAGTTCACCATGATCGTGGATATATAAAAAACATTTCTTACGTTTGCGTTTGCAGTTCAGTCTCATGACGATAACTATAGACTCCGAATCTGAGATAACTGTTCCACAAGTCTAGGAACACTCTTCTAATTACTCTGGAGCAAACAAACAATGATTTTGAAGAGGAATAGATTATATACGCATTGTATCAAGAGAGCATAACCCTAGACTTCTAGACACATATATCATCAACATAAAAACTGGCTTTTCTACTGGCTTTTTATTACATTGTCTCACCGCAAAGGCAGTAATAGATGGTTATCTTTGCTATTGGTTTTCTCCTCTTCAATGACTGAAGTAAGTAAATCTAAAATGCCACGAATGATGCTCTCCAAAATGGTTTTTCTGCAAGACAGACTTAATATATTAATATTTCCATAGTAAACAAATATGAGCCTCACACAGATGTTTTATGTTTCTTACCTGTCAGAGGATAAATCGTTCCCTTCAAGAGTAAGGATTATGCGGTTAACTTTGTGAAGAAAGCTGTTGACCTCAGCAATCCCAAAGCCGACTTCAGACAGCTTGTCATACACAGGAAGAGAGTAAACAACCGCGCTTTTGACAACAGCCCTGTCAAACATGCAAAACAAACTTTTTTATTTTTAACCTAGTCAGTCATTAACATTGCTTTAGGTATTAGGTTCTGTCAGATGTTATTAAATATGTCTCCATGTTTGACTAATTGATCACGTGTCAGATATGTGGCTGCAAAAGTTTAAAATGAGGTTTACCAGTTAGACTGATTGAATCTGTCCAAACCAAGAGCTGCATTTCCACGACTATAATATTCCTGGGCCGCAGCCTCAAAGAACTGACCAAAATAAAGTTCAATCCAGCTAGAAAAGAAAATTAGAGTGCTAAATTACAGATGAACACTCAACAGTTCTTCAGATTAACATACGAACAGTAAATCATTGTGGTTCAAGCAATTCTAGTGAAAAAATTAGAATAGTCGTGGCAATAATTATGGATTGGTTTAAATTCCACATTTTGAGTATTCTTCTTCCTTACTTAAAAAAACTGCTCCTTGAATCTGGGTCTAAAAGCACATGATACTTTTCACTTGAGTTTTTCAGCTCGGTCAGCTCTGTCCATCGCCTGTAACACACAGAACTTTATTTTCTTTAATGCTCATTTGACTTTATTTTCTCATATTTTTGCGCATCACTGCATTCTTACTTCATTGAATCCAAGTATTTTGTGTGGAATAATGGGCTTTCAGTGTGTCCCAAAACTTGATCCCAGTAAAACACAATCAGTCCAGATGCAGTTCTAAAATAGAGAAAATAGTCAATTAAGAAAAAAAATATTTTAAACAGATTAAGTACAATAGGTTGAAGCTTTTTACCTTAATGAAATAAGGAAATCATTCTTCTCCTTTTGTCTTTCCAAAACTGAAATTTCAAAGGCTTTCTGTCTGATCTGATCCATAACCATCTGCACACTATGGACAAGATGTACATGCTCACTATGTAACATGACATCCAATCAAATGAGTTTATGGGTGCATTTCAGCCCAATACTCTCAATATGGAGCACAGTTATTCAGTTTAGATGCTTTGGGGTCTAACAGCATGGTCTTAAACAGCTCTTACTCCTCATGAAGCTGGATAAAATCTGTTTTTTCAATCTCCACAACAGCATCTACCCCAGCTTCAAACATGTTCACCAGCTGAGACTTCACCACCCTGTTCAATGAATTACACAACGTCACCTTTTAATACACCACTTAAAACAAGTACAGTTACTAATGAATTCAAACAAAGGTATAGTGAGGTCATACGCCTTAGCCAGAAGGTGACTAAAGAACTGCAAGGGTTTACTGTAGACCGGAGGAGCTCCTGGAAGATAGTAGGACTCCACTTCTCTAATAAACAAGTCACATGAATAAATCAAGTTATGAGCAAAATCTGACATGGATGGTGGATTTGTAGGTCATTACGTTCAAGGCATGAATACATCTTTGAGAAGAACTTTGGAAAAGCAGCCCTAGAGTTATCTCTCAGTGACACACGCTTACTTCCAGATGTCTGCCATTGTGTCGTTTTTTAAGGTCTCACGATAAATCTTTAAATACCTGTAGAAGAAAAGCACATTCATGGGTTTCAGAGAACTGGTCAGAAGTAAACGAGATCCACTACTGTCTTGACTGTTAGATAGTAAAGGTCTTACGGAAAGAAAAACTGGTCAAAGACCTGCCGAATCGTTGTCCCAAACGCACCACCAGCCATTAACCTGAACAATATCCTGAGAATCAAAGAACAGACGTTAGAAATGTATATTTCTAAATCACCAAAAAGAATTTAGTTCTTTATCTAATATGTTTGTTTCACAATAAGAAGGACAACTATAGCTTTATAAGGTTGTAAAAATGATTGTAAGATTATCCTGAGAGAACTGAGAAGTCCACATCAGAGTAAAAATACTGATCTAAGTCACTCTTATTTGAGTAATTAAGACCTCATGAAAAGTAATACTCAATAATATCTTTGATTTAACTGAACTGTCACTGAATTAAGCTGATAATGAACTGCTATTGAACTGAATTAACACTGAACATAATTAAACTGAATAATGACACTATTGTCTTTTAGAGCTGGTTTAAACCAAAAACCAACTAAACTAAACCACTGAGGACTATATCACAGTAATAAACAAGGAAAGTGAAGCAGTTTACATTCCTGGGATTTTCTTGTCTATTACTCTGAATACTTTTATAAAGTCCTCAATGTTAAAGATGAATCTCAAAACATACAAACACTGCTGGAAGGGCAAAGAAACTTCTCTGTAGAACAAAGAGCTCATTAACAACTATCACAAAACTCCCAAATTATAACACAGTTAATTAAGAATTAAGCATTTCTAAAAACGTTTGATCCTTCGTGAATCGTGTTCTTGACATGAGCTCAGAATAAACACTGGTTATTATTACTGTACAGTAATATAATCACAGTGGACACTTACTCCTGGCTCTGTCTAACACTCTCACTATCTTTCAGAGGTTTTGGCAGCTCTCTTAAGGCTTTTGTGTATCCTTGAATAGAAATCCTGTAAAATGACAAAAATAAAGTTTATGATTAGTTAACAGCTAAACCAATTCAACAGCAGTGTATAATCTATAACTGCCCTTACCTTGATTTTCTAAACTGATCATCTCTCACTAATTTCTCTGTAGCGTTTCTGACTTTCTCCAGGAACTCTAAAAAGACTACAGTCCCAGAGTTAAGGATTCGTTTTTTTAAGTCATCATAAGATTCATCACTCTGCACGCCTTCAAAATTGTAAACAGAACGAGTATTAGCTAGCACAAAACACAAAGCCAATTCATACACAGCTACTGCTTTTCTCTAAAAACTCTAGTTTCAGTTTAAAGACAGGAAAACAAATACTATACCACAGCAGCAGAGAAACACAGTTACACTTAAGATGGCCAAAATCTTCTTCATGTTTCTGTTTTGTGCTGTAAGAGAGGAACAAAGAGAGGGAAGGATTCAGAAAACCAAAGTCAACTTTGTACTGAATATTATTGGCGAAAGAAGCGATCAACAATCCCCTTTGAGTCTGTGTGCACACAGAATACCCCTGACTGCATGACTCTCGCTTAAACGGGTCAATATTACATGTGCACACAGCGAACGGGGCAGAAGGGCAGATGAGGAGCATGATGGGACTAAACAAACATTTATCTATAATATTTGAATCTTTTGTCCATTGGTTCTCATTGATGGTGTTCATCCAGATTAACTTTCCACAGGAAATTGCAGAGAGGAGCCTCTTCCTATTATTAATACTGAGCATGTACATTTAAATTCTAGCATATTTAGATGAGACTAGCACCACTTAAGATATTAAATCATAACAAATATCTTAACCTAAATTTACAAAGACATGTAAAGGCATGAATTATGTCTTATTCTCTAAATGAAGTAACTTTTTATATTCAAACGTAATATAAATTTGATATATAGACATTACGTTTGAATAATTAATCCTTACAAATGCTCAAATAAAAGCCAAAAACATATTTAAAAGTATTTTAAATAATAACTACATAAGTTATTCTTGTCACACTTCAGATTAGACTCCAATTCTTTCTTTTAAGTAATAATAAACAGCTGATATCACAGTAATATTCATGCTAATAACTTGGACACTAAAGTGTTACCAATATTCTTAACTCACCAAAACATTTAAAGTCAGAAGAGTTCATGAAAAGCATGTATTTTAAAGTTAGACTTTAGATTTGCATGTTAAATCCACTACTGTATTATATATAAATGCTCTACAGTCCACACACAGTATTAGGCTCAATGACGTAAGCCGTAACTGCAATTAAATTACAGAAAAAATAAGAGTAATCCCTTACTTCACTTTTCAAGGGAAAAATAATTAAAGTAATTAACTAATTACACTCAACACTGTTTACACACGGACTTAAAATACTTGAAACAAAACTCAAGAATGCTCTTTGTTCAAATATTTTTGTATCTTTATTACATACAGAACATCATAAATAAAAAAAAGTGCGTAGAAAAATTCAACAGATTTAGAAATTCTTGTATACAACTTTTTACAAGGATTCACTCTGAGTGGGATCACGTTCAGTGATGGAATCACGCCGCAGTCTTCATTTTTAACAATAAGCACACTTCAATTCTGTACAAAATCAAGAGGGAAGAGGGATCCGGGAATTCTCTGGAAAAACAAAGAAATGAAACAAACAACCCCTACGGTCACATTGCATAAAATCAAAGCTAGAGCGGGATTCTCCCAGGATTCTTTATACTATTGTTTGTACTGTAACTAACTAGCTGTCACTGATGTACTGAGGTAGTCAACCCAAGCGGAGATGAGAGTCGGTCTAAACGTGCTGAGAGAGGAAGGGTATCAAAAGAAGACACATGGCTGTTTCCAGCTGAACCCGCCATTCATGAATATTTCCTTAAATACTTCTGCACTGACGATCAGACTGGGATCTTTTACACTACACAAGTCATCCTAATGTGTAGAATATTACAGTTGACCCCCAAAAGACTGGCCTCAAGACATAAAAGCACATAAAAACAGTTCTTAAAACTAATGACAAAAATTGGGCTTCGGGTGAAGAAAGATAATCTGTACATGACCCAGAATGCTGTTAAACGGCCTGTATATGCATTCACAGCAAAGAGACTCTAGTTTAAATTAATGTGCCAGTCAAGAGTGTTAAATTTGGTTTTAAAATGTGTTATAAGTGTTATAAGGTTCATTTGCACTCATAAAAAAGAGAGAAGATAGATAGAAAAAAAAAAAAAAAACACTGAGAAATACATAAGCGTCAATATTCTGGAAACACACAGGGATCCTGTTAGAAACTAGGTGTGGCAAGATTGTTCATGGTTTGACTAAAAAGTAGAATATGTACAGTGCTTACATTTCCAAAAAAAAAAAAAAGAGAGCAAAAATTATTAAGGTGCTGTTGAGGACGACCTATAACAGGAAGTCCTCTTGATTCAGTAGCAAAAATAATCACACCATGTCAAATTTCAGGGTATCCTCCGCTATGAAAACCTCTCTACATTAATTCTGACACTAAAGGATCCTTCCAGAATACATCTACTGCATTACCAGCCACCAATGGCAAGATTTGAAAGGCATGCTGGGACAAAGTAGCATAAGGACAGGTGAAATAGTGAAGTAAAGGGCATTCTTTTGAGGTCAGAATTTTTAATGGTTGAATCAAAGCAAACGGCCTCGTCCACTGCAGGACATTACTGGGTTGTTGAATGTTGGGGCAGGAACACGTGAGGTAACCTATCAAGGCTACACACCTTGCCAAATAATCTCAATATTGTATTTCCTTCAAAATAAATTCATCTCCGCACCATGAAGCACCTTTAACGAGTGTCTTCCTTCATAAATAGCCACCTATACCAAAATATCCCCTCCTAAAGCTCGTCTCCCCACGCATTTGCCGTTGAGTAAACATGCGGCTTTAGTTCAGGAAGTGTCGGCAGCGCCGGGCCCCGCAGTTACAGTGCAGTTTGCTGTTCTCATCTTCAATGGGGAACTTGTAGTCGTAGGTGAGCTCCTCTCCACGATAAATCTTCCGCAGGGCGAATATAACGATGTGCTTCTGGCCCTCCACGTTGATGACTCTTGAGTAACAGTTAGGGTCGCAGGAGTGATTTATGAATCGTGCTGCGTTTCCGTGCATCGTGGCGTCCACCACATCAAAGTCATCAATGCGAAACATGTAGCAGCCGATGCCCTGAGGAAGGAGAGCAGCAGGAAATATCACTGCAATGCAAGAGGATAAACAGACGTTTTCATCACAATGGGAGAAATTTCTCTTACCTTGCTGTCATAGTATTTTTCTCGTTTGTCGGTGAGAACTGCGCGGATAACGTTGCCGGCGTACTCGATCACCATCTCTCCAGCCTCAATGTTCCTCTTGCAGAAAAGACCACGGCCATGTATAGCGGATCTGTCATGTGATGAGTAATTGAGGAACGTTCATTCCATCTTTGTTATTGGTATGGGATTCATTGTTAAGCGATTTTACACAAAAACGTTATGCTGCAATGCACTACCTGTAAACTCCCACAGCCTCTTTAGAGGTTTTCTCCAAGTGTCTGAACCTCATAGCCATTGGCAACTCTGTACTTGTGGCGCGTCTAAAGAGAAGTCGAAATAACAAAAAAAATAAAAATGAACTGACTTTACATTCATTACATACAAATTTAAAGGTATAGTTCAGCAAAAAATTAAAATTCTGTCATTAATTACTCACCCTCGTTCCAAACCTGTAAGACCTGTATTTAACAATGTTTCTGGGCCTTAAATGAATCAGTTGTGTTGCTGTCTATAGAGGCTCAGAAAGCTCTCAGAATTCATCAAAAATATCTTAATATGTGTTACGAAGATGAACGAAGGTCTTGACATGAGGGTGAGTAATTAATGACAGAATTTTTCATTTTGGGTTCTGTTTTCCAAATATGTAGCTTAATAAAAGAGTGTCTTACCTGCTGGATTTTAGCATGACATCATCCTCTTCATCATCACATGGCCTTGACTCAGGAAGCTGACGATGTTGTGATGCCAGGAAATTGAACATATCAAAGGTAGATTTGCTGTGGGGAGGGAGAAAGTCAATTTTTAATTTCCACATTTGTAATGGAACAAATAAAGCAACTCAAAGTCATATGTGAGGCACACCTGAGTTCACAGATACTTACCGCACATAGACCTCTGCGCGGGCACAGCCACTGGGGTTTATTGGCAGCTCTTCTTCCGGTATTTCATGCTGGTGGAAACGAAAACTGTGTTTCTGGCAGAGAGAAGCACCCTGCAGCTGCTCCAGCAGGAAGAGCACAGCGTCGTGGAGGACACCCAGAACCCTGGCACCACTGATCCTGTTGAAGGGAAACTGCTCTAGCCGACAGCCGACCCGTGCCTCCTGGACACCATCCATTACTGCCTTCCATGCCACTGAGAAAACACCAGAGAGGAAACATATAATAATGTGCCAAAGTGAGAAATTACATAGTGTCACTACAAGGTTTATCAATACTGACCATCCATGCTGTCTGCTTCAACGCTAAAGCCATCCTCACTGGTAATCTGGAAACGCAGGTGGGGCAGATACTGGCTGGAACACTTATCCTGTTTGCCTGGTGATGAAGAGTCCTCATCTGAACTCCAACCTGAAGCAGTTACACACGCAGTGACCTTTAAGCCTCTGTTACAGGGCACCTGCTAATTCAAATTCATTGAAAATGTTGCTTTAAGGTAACACAATGTGTCTCATTCACCTGCATAGGGGGCCCAGTCTGAGGAATCAGCATGTTTGTAGCTCACACACTGAGATTTAGCACTGTCCCGTGTGTCATTCCCCTGCACCGAAGCCGGCGCCGAGTCATTTGAAGTAATTCTAAAAAAAAAAAAAAAGATAAAAAAAGAAAGCATTATATATGGCCCTATGAAATCCTCCATTTTATTTTTCCCAAATTCTGTTTTTTTCTGTTTAAAATTTTCTGGATTTAGTTTTTCTGGAAATGTTTCTTTTTAATAGTTAAATTCAATTTTATTAATCAAAAAGCATGTCTAATTAATTAAAATCATGAAACATACATTTTCGCGTCAATTGATTAAGTTTAACAAAAATGACATGTTTAGGGTCCTATGAAATGTTTTAATTTATTCAATTTTGTCTTAAAGTAGTATTATGAAATTATTTTCCCTCAGAAATTCTGTGTATTTAATTTTTTCTGGTTATCAAACGAAGGCATAAAACTTCAGTTTCATTTATCTCTTAATTATTGAAAATTAAGCAAACTTTATTTTTGGCAAAGAGGAATTACTGTTAAAATTAAAACATGGAAGGAATGTGTGATTATTCCTCTAAAAAAAAAATAATGTTTTTAATTTTTTTTTATTTAGTAGGCTAGTAGTAGTGAGCTGTGTGTACATTCTACTGAAAAATAGTAATAG
>JAUMHE010000027.1:1008271-1021748 GCA_032359235.1 Enteromius mattozi | reverse complement strand
GCATTACACATCTCCAGCCACTATGGAGATAATATAATGCCATAAAGATTTGCATGTGAAGAGTAGGTGTTGTGCAAAATGGATTAATAGCGTAAAACTATAGCGTTAAACTAACAAAACTTCTTGTGTATGTAGGATAAAAACCTCCAAATTAACCGGAGATGTACAGTTCCGTCTTTCCTTTATCTTTGCGCTGACACTTCTGGCACGATTCTCTCACTCACTTGAGTTTTGCAAGCGCGAGGGGGAAGGCGGGATTACCTTCATCTCCTAGCCAGTCAAATGAGGTTTCCAGACTGTCGACGTACCCTTATCTGATTTCTTTATTTAACGTGCTTGGCACCAGAAGACATCTGTATCTTCATTTGACTCCAAGTACACCTGTCTAAAAATTAAATGTCGCACAGCACAACAAGTCGTTTTTACATTTGCAACAGTTTATTTTTACGCACACAGATTAGTTTTACGCTATTAATCCATTTTGCAGTTCTTGACACAGGTCGTTTCGCTTGCAAAACGCTGTTTACAGGCTTGCAATGCATTTGGCCGTATTTTGGCGAAAAAATAGTGCCAATAGTCTAAGCGCGGAAAAATTGAAATCAGAAGAATACAGATCATATTTATTTTGCATTAGCATGAAGCTGCAGTTTCACAATACATGAATAGACTGCAAATCTTGTTTTCCTCACGCTTGAATCCCGATTTATGCCTTTACAAATCTTTTCTTGCGCTTGCAAATTTAATGTACGCTTGCAATCTTATGTACACTTGCACAAAATTGCACAAATCTTTATGGCATTATATTATCTCCATAATTAATGCAAGTAATGGTGGATGAAAAGGCATTTGCAGAATAAATTCTGATGTAGTGAACATTTAACCCACATGAATAATTAGCTGTTTCCACTGATGGTGTCTTTCCTGTGTCCTTCCGCTCAAACAACCTGATAGAAGCACACCTAATTCCCCCTTTTTTTTTTTTTGTGAACTTTCTAAAGATAAAAAATACGTGAAAAATTACATCAGTTAAATTATTTAAAAGTTTAAAAATGTACTGATTTATATACAAATGCTTAAACTATACTCAAAGCTTTTATGATGATAAAGTTACAATTACATAATTATGCTTCTACTCCAATATTATGAAAGAATTAAAGCGGAGGAGATGATCGTTTAACATGCAATTATCAGTTCACTCCACATTAAAGCGCCAAAACTGAATTTCCTGTTTGAACACGGTGATAAAATTTATTACTTTTGAACCAAAGTCTCCGATTTCAACGCACAAAGCTTATTGTGATTTTTTTGAATGCAATGTTCATTAACTTTCATGAAAATCGAGAAACCCAGCCCTAGTGGTTGTCTACTTTAACTTTCATTGGCTGTGAATATTTTGCCTTTTGTGTTCCACTGAATAATGAAATTCAAGGATTAAATCCTTAAATGCAAGGATTAGTGTACTTTCATATCTGTAAAACCATTTCAGCAGCGTTCAACTGTCACAGAAAACCGTCTTTGGTAGCGGCGCTGTGTGGGTGAGTGGAGCATTGTGGTTTGTTGGTATCAGGTCTCCTTTTCCCGACACTGATCCACTCAGCCAATCACCAGTCTATCCAGACACTCTCAACAGGAGTGCAATGATTAAAGGCGCGATTGTTAACAGGGTTACCCTGTGGGTCAGTGGAAAGCTGGATAAATCATTTAGCAACCCGGCGGCTTACGGAATCCTGCTAAAGGTTGTTTAGAAACGTGCATCTTGGAGCCATCAAGAGCCCGAGACTAAACCTCATCGGTATCTGTTGGGATTGACTTTATTTTGTAAATGGCACTGTTGCTTTGGGCTGTAAAATCAGAGCAGACAATGAGCTAATGCTAACCTCCCCTGTGTGGCGCGAGAGCTAAAGAGCAAACCTGCGCTGCCTGCGAAATTAACCAAAACGCCGCACTCATAAATTATCCATGAGACGACTGACTGCTGATGAGATGTCTAATGAGGGGAGAGGGTGGGGCTGCTGACAACAGTTCATTTCGTGTTGGGTTTAAAAAGTGAGACTACGCAGGCAATCTGTGCAATGGGAATGCTAATATCTCTCCATCGCTCATACTGCACTGTCATTACCCACATGCTAAAAATCTGTGGAAAATAATGCAATTCTGACACTCTAAAAGGAGATTTTTGCAAACTCCAGTCATTCAGAAGTCATTTGGAATTTACCTACACAAATTACAGCCAAACGGGAGCCAATTAGTTAATAAAACCAGCCAATTAAAGCATAATGCCTCAGGTTATCACATTTTAATGGATAATAGCTGCACCTTTGGGTAGTTAAGAGCTTTGGGCAGTAATGTGGAGAAATGCAAAAATCGTGTAGAGTTGACAAAAAGAAACTTTGGATTGCCTGGGAGAAAACGTCCAGAATTTTGTGGAACTGATTTAAATAAATGTGTTCAGATGAACTAGTTGACAGAGGGCAGCACTAAATTTCTCTATTCACAAACAAGATGGTGTGATTCACTGTAAATTCCTATTGTTCTCCTTCTGCTTGAGAAGGAAATACAGAAGCGCAATCAAATCACTTTGTGAGAAAAGCAGGAAAGCATTTTTCTTTAGCTGTCTAAAGTTTTAATTCCCCTAAATTTAATCTTGTAGCTTTTTTTTATTGTGCCTTCTCAAAGTTGACATGAAGGACAATTCCTAATTATCACCAACCAAGTCTAACTAAATAGGGAGAGAAATACTGAATCAAATTCTTCTTTAAACAAAAGCTATTGCAGACAGCTAAAAGAATTATTATCGTATAAAGGAGAAACGATTGCCATTTAAAGTAATAAAACATTAATTAAAAATAAAAACTGCCACAATGACAACATCAACCCTTCAAGAGCGCAATCAATCACTCTCAAAAAAGGCTTTAAGAACAAATTAGTGTTCTTTTAACATGATGTATTGGCATGTTTCTCAATAGGGATTTAAAATGTCAACTCCATTAACATTACTTATAAAAAAAGGTATATATCGAGGAAATATCAGAATTAAATTCCCTAACAAGCATCTTGTTGTTTTACAACCTTGAGCATAAGGCTTGTAATGCCAAATAAAACCATCAACCCTGTTAGCTATCTGAAGGCATAATTATGTCCCAACAAAAATTTTAATTTATGAGATGGCACGATGCAATTTAATAACACTTAAGTATATTCTTAAACCCAGAGCATTTTATACTTATAAAAACCTCATTTATAAATCATCTTAACTATTGTGCTGTGCTGAAAATCCTTTACCTAATTTGGCATTCCCGGTCAAAAATGACTTTTAAAGATTGCTTACAAATTTATCATTATGCTACATCACCACATCAATCTTTTTTTCAAATAGCAAAGGTTTTCTGCATACAATCAATCAGGTCTAAAGCCTTTTACACACTGCTCGATTTTAGCAATTAAGATCAGTGCAAATTACACATTTGCAACATGTCTCTAATAAACTCTAGTACGACATGCATTTAGACTGTATGATGATGACATCTATTGACTCGTACGCTATACGTTACTATAAAAGGATAAAACATCATCAGCATACGGTACCAGTAAACAGAAATAGCATGATGAATCACACTTCGGCAGTTGTAGTTTTTATGTGCTTTGAAAAACAGTGGAAGCGGTGAAAGAGGAAGGGATAAGAGCTTGAGGTAAGCAGTTTTATGTTTTAGTACCATGTCATGTTGATTTCATGTAATTTTTATTGGCTGGTCAGTAAACGTGGGTCGTAGCAGCAAGCACACTGTGCAATGAACATGCTGAATTTCTGATGCTGTCAGAAAATTATCATAGGCTAAATTTTCATGACAGTAACACAACTGGAAAATACATTTTCTAGAATGCCCCAATGTTGAATTTCACAAATACAATCCACGTAGGCCTACTGATGATTCATAGCTTGAGATAATATTGACGTTTTATTGTCGAGATCTCCTCTGTACTCTTTCCAACAGTTTTTAGGTTTAGTATTCCCCATGATGTGATATTCACATTCCCCTCCTGTTCCATTATTCTATATTTGCTTTATTCCCTCTCTCCTCTATGGATATAACCTTAGCTGTCACTGTCCATTCACACAGCTATATATGAACAACGGGACACATTCTCTCTCTTCTTACAATCATGAACATCTAAAAAAAATCTCCTTTTCCTTACCCTCCTCTTTCTCTCTCCCTCTCCTCCTATTTCTCCCGCTTGTCTTCTTTATTCTGTCTGTAAGCTGAATGTGCCCTGTGACAGGTCTTGTCAGAGATTTCACAATCCTGACATAGCGTTAACTTGGAAAGCACCTGTAAGAATGGAAGTGTGCGTATGTCATAACAAAATTGCATTTGAGCAGGTTTGCGTGATGGAAGCGTAGCAGGCTATAGACAACCATCGAGGCTTGATTACAATGATCTGCAATCAGCGAAGGGCACCCAGAGTTTGAAATGCTGATGAATTCAGATTGAAGACTACTGCAGAGGCGATGCAACTAAAATATTCCATAATTGTGCATTAGGCAGAGTACACGTTATTGTTAAGTGTGTGTGTGCTTGGGATTTATTCTACAATGTGAATCTGGCAGGTCTGTCTCTGAATGCATGAGGATAGGTGGCCCTTGTTGTCTGAGTACCTCTCAGTGTGTGTGTGTGTGCTGTGGATGTCTTGAGGGAGAAATGCTCGTGGCCTATGAAGAATCTCAGCTGTCTGACACAACATTAATATTCTCAGTGCCTGCGTTGTCTCTTTCCCTCCCCGCTCTGTCTGTCTCTCCATCAATCTTTGTATCTCCCCTCTATCCCTCTTATCGGAAATCCTACCACCTCCTGCCTCTCATTATTAAAAAAAATGTGTTTATAGTTCCCTTTTGAATTCTTTCTCTCAATTTCTCTTTCTTCTCCTACTTTTATTTATATATCATCCTGTCTCTCTCACTCACCCTCTCTCAGGAAGTTGCTGTAAAAGCAAATCTATGCATCATAACCCTGCACCTCTGCATTTCTGAATTACATTTAAGCGCACTGGGTTTGGAAGGCACGCTGCCTACTATTTTTGAAAGCAGGTATTATGCAATATGTATATGGTGCATGGTATGTAAATGATCTGTAAGCATGGAATACCCTGATGAATTAGTACGTTCTCCAAAATGTTCAGTATTCAACCTAGGCACTCTGTATTGCATCCTGAGATGTCTGCAACACCTAGAGTATGCCATCTGTTAGCATTCACATTCTTATCTCAATTTAAAAAATTCACAATGTTGATTACAAAATTCTGACATAAGCTGCTATTTTGAATGGTTTTCAATAAAGAAAGATGTTAGTTGCTTACATAATGATGCATGGCAGTTGTAAATGGACCATGTTTACAATTTATTTAAATGTTTATCCTTATATGCAATTTTATATATTGTACTGTTTTAAGAAAAGATTACCTAATTAGGTACCCAATTACCAGATTACCTAATCCCCGCCCTCTCGGTGTAATCTAATGGGACGCAAGACAAACTAAATTCAATTTAAAATATTTTGTTTTCAAATATGGTTTTTGTCATTTGATGTGGATTTCATCACGCTGATGTACGTTAGGGGGTTTGTTTTTTAAATAATTTTGTTTTTAGTTAGTTATGTGATACTATAAAAACCAACATGTCCTCCAACTACTACACCCATACATGTCGAAATAATACCCATCAGAGCGTATACTAAAATTGCGCCCCTATCTGTGCTTTATCTTTTGTAACGGGTAGGTTAAGGGATGGGTTAGTGTGGTCATTTGTACGAATTACACCTACTAAAATATGTTTTAATCACAGTGAGATCGGTGTAAATACTCTACACACTGCATTTAAACAAAACACGCATTTTGATTGGTAATCACAGTCATACATCATTTCATGACGACAGATGCAATACGACATTGTCATTATTTTTACGCCCACTAGAGGACCTTTAAAACGTAAATATAGGTTGTAATAAGGTACTTGCACAAACGACCTATAGAGTTTTTTTTTGTTGGAGGACAGTCTCATAAAAACGGGAGTATGATGACCGCTGCTTTAAGTGAACTGAGGTGCCAACTGACTTTTTTGGGCTTCAGGAAGAGATTGGAAATGTATTTAACTTATTTTAACACAAGCCTCTTATACGGCAATCAGCAGACAAAAATTGGACCAGTCAGGCTAATTCAAAAAAGGGTTAGGGGTGTGAGACTCTGGTCCCAAATCAGCACAATATGGCCACTCCCTATTGGGACAACAGCAGCTTTACTTTTCTTCAATGATAGTGAATGAAGTCCATCTGAAGTCCATCTGAATCCTTCGTCCATCTTTTTTACAATCTATGACAGTGATATTCTCAGGTGATTATGTGCTTTATTTAAAGTGTAACATCAATCAATCAATCACTTTTATTTATATAGCGCTTTTAACAATACAGATTGTAGCAAAGCACTGAACATTATCAAATAGGAGAATAGAGTGATGGTAATGTATAATGACGAGATTAAACTATTTATTTATTAAATGCAGAGACGGTTTCTGTAATCAAAACGACGATAATCACTAGAAATTAGGTGCCCCCAACTAAGCAAGCCATAAACAACTAAACATGTCCAATAAGAGATTAAATATCATAATTACAAGACCTTATAGCCATACTGAAAACAACAACAGATAGTTTACCTCAGATCTTGAAAATAAATTAAAGCAAAGATGACCGTTTAAACTGTCAACTGACAGCGAACCAACGAGTGTATTCCACAGAGAAGTTATCAGTCACTCAGCATATAAATTCAATGATTTTAAAAAAAGGTTTAATATTTATGAATTAGATTACAAATGTATCCATTTTGTTGCGAGAGCGGTACACTTCCAGAGAGAGCCCGCCCGCACAAACTTCTGACTGGCTGTGATATTTGATTAATTCTGTTGCGGCACGGTGTAGCGTCGCATCTAGTGTGAACATGGTGTAAGCAAACTATTTGCATCTATATTGCTTCTGCACTGCAAAAATGCTTTTCAAGCATAGATTCTGTTTTGTTTCCAACCAAAATATCGAAAAATTTCTAAACCAAGAAAGATTTTCGAGATAAGTAAAAATTCTAAATTCAAAAAAGTCAAAATTAAGCGACTTTTTGCTTAGAACAAGCTAAATAATCTGCCAATGGGGTAAGGAAAAAAAATCTTATTTCAAACAAAAAACAAGATTATTTTGCTTGTTTCAAGTAAAAACTCACTTAATTTCTAAAAAAACGAGACTATATTTCTTCTTGTCTAGAAAGTCCTTTATGATTTAAGAATTTTTAGATATTTTGGCTGGAAACAAGACAAAAAAATCTAGGCTAGAAAAACATTTTTTGCCGTAAACTGGACCCTCCATTTCCAGTATGACAAATAAACTGTTAGTAATAGAAAATTTTTAAATCTAATTAGGTTATTTAACTGGGTAGCCAAACTTTAATGCAATTATGTAAAATATCTGTATTATTTAAATGAATTAATTTCCTGCATTAGGCCTGGAATGTGGATGCAACATGTAACACAGTAGCATCCTATAGTCTAAAATGTTTACCGTTTATATACATATTTTCCATAAATAGTACACAAGGACAACGATCAAACATTTCAAACAGTTGTAAGCCACACTTGTCACATTGCAACCACCTTGCATGTGAGTGGCATGCAGTAAGCAGTATGCTAATATTTCATTCTGAGCCTTTTGTATTTGCCATAAGCGCCAATTCCCAACACACAAACACTCATAAAACACACCTCCCACATCCATGCCCTTTCCTCTGGGACTTTCCATTGACGCAGGGCTTCAGCAGTACTATTCTAAAAGGCTGCATAAACCACTTCCTGTCTCTCATACCCACACAGAATTGCTCATTAGGTGTCCAGTATCAAGTGTGTATTTTAACGGGAAACACTCACACATATTTATCTGTGGGCAGCGGACGACTACAAAGACCAAGAGCTAAATGACTCCCTGACATTGCGTACAAACTACCTCACCCACACAGGCTACTGTAAACACTCGACTCGGTGATGCATCCACCTACTCGCACACCAACACACATCCTGCCCGAGGTACCTACATGGTCTGCGCCTCAAAAACCCACAATAAGCAACAAAATAAACAATAAACCCCATGTACGCTTAATAAACAAAGAGACTGCATATGCTACCTATGTGTGAGCATACACAAACACCAATGGACACGCACACGTTCCCTCTCGCTCGCTTTCAGGGGCGGACGAGAAGAGAGCACAGCAGGACATTGATATTCAGAACACCCACACACAGTGTGGTTGGGATCTGAGATCTGGACTCTCCGAGAGTTTCCTAGTTAACACACACACACGCCGCAGTCCTCCGCAGTATCATCATTAGGCAGGCTCACTTGCAATGTACACAAATTTACTCAAGCGCACGCGGCATTATTCCCCACCAAATTGCTCTGCGCATTGTAAACACAAACAGGTTTCGCTCCCCCCAGAAATAATGGGATAAACCTATGAAAGATTCTCTATTATGCACAAATGAGCCAATGTTTTTTGGATGCGCTGCATGCATGCCGTAAGGCACATAAGCTAAATGATTGGTCAGACACGTATGGCGAAGGTGGCATCAATTGGAAATAGCAGAGATTAAAACTTGTGAATGTTTGTAAAGGGGAGCCAGATGATGCCTGAGCTCATGTATTAACCATAAAGAAATTTACACATCAAGGCGGCCAAATGAATTTCTGATGCAGGCCTACACGAGACAAGAGTAAATGATGAGGCTGAAATGCACTGGGAGCATCAGCCCACAACAATCTCGAGCTGCCCATGTCGATGTCAGGAGGGGAGAGGGTTAGTATCGATCCCCGTTTGTGCTTTCTGGTCCAAGTTTAGCCGTGAAATGGGGCGACACTGAGAGACTCAAGGCAGCTTGAGCTTAATCAATGGAGATGAAGGTTTCGTTTCCCGTTTCGCTCGCTCAAGGATGACACATTGAGGATAATTGCAGTCTTGTTTTTCAATCACCGAACAAATGTAGGGTGATAAGAGGGACGGAGTGAGTGCTGATGAAGGCTCCTTAGACCTAAGAAATGAAGTAGGCATTAGTTCCACCAACTTGTCTTTGAGACTTCCTACTCCATTGCCCTTGAGTAGTAACATCGTATGTAATTTCCTATGTAATGACGTCCCATCCACACCACTTAATCTGAGCGTCTGGAGTCGAACTATGTCGTGCCATAATGAAATGGATTCGCTACGCTTGGAAGTTTCCACTGATTTTAACTTGGACGTTTGAAGTAGTTGCATTTAACTGATGGTCGCCCCCGACTGCCACTGAAGGGAAGTCGAATTACATTTTTGCATGAGTGAATGTGCAAAACACTGGAGAGAGATTTCAATTTCCCTCTGATGTTCTCATTACTCTGCTGATGGCAGCCAAAGGGTCTGATATCTTATAATTACTGCATCAATAGGAAAATTCTCAATTATAACAGAATAACTAATTATTACGTCCAGATTCAAAATAGCCTTTTCTTGATGAATTGTCTGAAGTGCCTCATTTTAACTACGCTCAAGGGAGAGTCAGAGGTGGTTGTCTCTTTATTAAAATCAAACGTTTTAGACTTCAGGAAAAAGAAAATCTCAGACATGGCACCCAGCGGTATAGTCGTTAAAGTCAAGCTCTGACAATGCAAAAAGACACTCAAGCAAATAAAAGCCCTATATTTATGACATGCCCTAAAAGTTGACACCTCACACAGTCCTGGTTAAATAGTGGCAATATATTTGGAATGATTTTGCTGGCGATGTAAAATAACGAAAAAATTTAAATATGTGATTCTAAATGTGCACTTTATAACAATCCCGCCTCATCATGTTAAATCAGAGCTCTCAAAGAAAAACACATACATATTTTAGTGAGGCAGTAATATTAAAATTCCAATAAATCAATTATTTTTATGCTTATTTCCCAAAAAACTAAAATAAATTATTCATTTATAGTGTACAGATTAAGCAGATATTAATTTTCATATTAAAATATTACACTAAAGATTAAAAGATTAACTTTAAAAGCATATCAGATCACAGCAAAAGTAATCTACAAATGAAATGATGACCTTCTAAAGCAACTGAAATGAGCATGTACAATTAAATACTCAATATATTAAAAAAACTAAACAAACATATGAAATATGCCTCTTAACTCAAAAGGTACTGATATATTGTGCAACCCTAACAAACAAACAGACATACATAATATTTTGTGAAAAAGAGATTGTGCTACTTCCATAAACAAACACACAATAAAAAATAATAATATACATGCAAAATACGTATTGAAATATTATACTGTGTTTTCCTCAAGTGAACCTAACCGATTAGACTTCCAACACATTTCAATGTATGAACATTTGCATCTTGAGAACAAAAGCAATTTATCTAGCCAGTGAAAATAATAGCTACCTCTTCAGTGTCACAGACATACTGTACAACAATGCAATAGGACTTGAAGTTGGGGTGGCTCTCCACTACAACATTTGCATTCAAATCATTGAGTCTGGAATTGGCTTTACCTGTCAGGAGTGGGAAACCCATCTCTACAGGATTTGGCGCTTCGGTTAAGTGAACACTCCATAACCTTGGAGCTGATGGAATACTAATGGCTTGTGATGGCGATTGAAGTCAAATGTGCACTCGTGTGCACTCTCGCTCGCCTTGTTTTAGAGAGATGTTGCGCTGCTATTCTTCCACCATTAACGTCCCATGGCACTTCCGTGTCAGACTTTTTCAAGCATTCCACTGCACTTATAGCTGAGTAGTGGAATACAGTGCCTTTACAGTTGTCAGATGACTAAGACGACAAGTGCAAGGCACGTGTGGCTCTTTTGTTATTTTGTGGTCACCATGGCAACTGCATACAGATCACCTGACCTTGTGACAAGTTCAGTGATTAGGTCAGAGTGCTGACAGTGACTCTCCGGGGAGGCAATCAAGAGGACTCAAGGGAGCGATGTCACACACACGGGTACCTTTCATACAACAAACAGAGCCCACTGGAACATGTTTTGCTCTTTCACATGACACACCTGAAGTGAAACCAAAGATATTGTTCAAAACAATCTTTAAAAACACTTTGACGTAATTGAAATAAACCCCTGCGGGACACTTGAAAGTGAAATAAAACTGTGGCTTTTAGCCCATTTCTGTTTGCTTGGGGTCACTTACATTCTATTGCACGTTGCAAGTTAATAACAATATATTTTAGCAAGTATCTTTCTATAATAAGCAATTCTTCTCTTTAGGAGCAGAAATACTGATGACTCATCCTGCACCCCTGTATCCAATTTTATGTCTAATAAAACCCTCTTTAAAATGAGTGTGCCTCCAGCCAACACTAGCAAGTTCTGACTAGAATAGTAAGAAAGCTCATACACAGCTGTAATATAAATTATAAACAAATATATAAATAAAAGAGACAAGCACTTTGAAATATGTTACCCCAAAGAAAATTTGTCAACACTGCGAAAAATGAAGATAATTCAGAGTCTAACACTTTTAGATTAATTACTGTAAATGTTTAATTGAGCAAATTATCCCATATCCAGGTAAATGATGCATCAGTAAATGATGAAGAAATATTTCCAGTTTAAATGTAAACACATGGATCTGAGGGTGAAAAGCTGTTGAGTTACTAAAAGTCCAAAGTCTAGTATACTCGTTTCTAGAATTGTGACCTGAGAGAATTCACCAAAGCAGAGATTTAGCTTACTGCTATCTTTTAAAGTTGCACCGTTTCAGCAAAGAGAGGTTGTTTGTGTTACCGCGCTGATTCAGAGAGGTGGATCTTCAGAGGTTCCCGGCACTTCTGATTGGCTGGCAGTCATCCTAGCTGACGTCTTTGGGTGAATGGTCATTGACTTGGTGATGATAGGAACGGATCCGTTTGTGAGGGCTGGATGCTGCTCGGACAGTTTTTGAAGTTCTTCTCTTAGCGGGTTTAGCTTTGGAACTTCAGCAGAGGTTGAATAAAGCTGTGTTTGGATGGCTGGCACACTAGCGAGCTGTCCCGGCAGTTCAAACGCTTAGCTGATTTGAAGTTCTTGCAGTTCGTCGTTTCTAGCAGTTTAAGCTATTTCAGCCAGCCAGAGTTCAAAATGTGAGTTATTGAAAGAAGGCAAAAGTGTGACGAGTTCCTTTTGTCACATGGTTCAAAAGGGCAAGCTTTAGTTCCGTCTTGGAAATGACCTTCCAATCGGCTCAGTGCTGCGGGGAGAGTCCACGCCCCGTCCGTGAAGGAATGTTTCAAGTTTCCTTAATACTTCTATAAAGTAGTGTTACACACATTTGATACTAAGAAAGAGCCTGGAGATCTGGAGAGCATCTCAGTTGTCCAGTTGAGGATGCAAGTCAGAGCTTGTGTTTATTTGGTTATCAATTTATGCTGGGAATGGGTCAAAGTGCACTGACCGTCTGGAGCTCGAACATCTCTTGACAACAAGTTGTCTGTTCGGTCTTGGTTCTTTTAGCAGTTTTAAACCCCGAGAGACAAAGACCAGGCTTCGGCAGGACAGTAGTCCAGACACTCGGGCATCATAGGATGGTCACTGATCAGTTTTACGACCCACAAACAGTTTAGGAGGAGGACTTGAGATGTGAGTGGAATGTCATTCTTTTGCAGCTTGTCTTTTCACTGATATCCTACATTCTTAATAACCACTCTAAATCCTCCCAAACTGCCAAAATGAAGTCTTAAACACTTTGTTTTCTTGCCTTAAAATGTTTGTGGTCTGAAAGATCAACACACATGCATTTAACCATGTGTGGTCTGTAAGATGAAAACAACAATGCATTTCTATCCGTCACAGATCAGACTTTGTTCACATAAAATAAAGTATGACTAAGGACCATAACACAGTGTTTGTAAAGAGGTACAAAGGCATTGCATTGAATTCAGTGTAAATCATAGCATAGTAGACCATCTGAAGATCAGTCTCAGATATCACGCCAACAAACTGTTGGCTGAAATTCTAATGCATACAGCACACACAATTAGAAACACTTTATGATTTTTAAATTTGTGATCGGTTGCTTTATCTGTCAGTCATATGACCTCCTGGGTGGGCCTTAACCATTTAAAGCAGTCAAGGTTCCCAGACCTTCTGCTGGCAGATATAAAGTGTTCTTGTGAGTTTTTCCAAAACACTTAATATGTAAGAGTCCAGTAAACTTCAGCAGACATACAAAAATGATCAAATCAATGCCATGACAACTTATCAAATAAGTTTCAATTTAAATTTAAACTTTTATATGTTATGTCAAATTGAACTTGTTTTTTTTTGTCAGTTTAATGTAATTTAAGTTGAAATGACTAAGCTGCTTACGCGTGCAGTCTGAAACCGGCGTAAAGGTCGTTCTCATTGCAAAGACAAATATTATGGTATGTTTCAGC
>JAUMHE010000027.1:970144-980331 GCA_032359235.1 Enteromius mattozi | reverse complement strand
TGCTTCCTGACCTGGGCCCCAGTTAGTGAAGTATGAGATCTAAGACTATGTGCCATATTTCTAGAGAGAAGAGCGGCACCACCCCAGGAGGGATAAAGATCATCTCTTTTCAACAGGTCAGGTCTGCCCCAAAAACTCATCCAATTGTCTATGAAACCTATGCTATTTTGCGGGCACCACTTAGACATCCAACCATTGAGACCCAGCAGTCTGTTGTGTATCTCATCACCCCAGTAAGCAGGGAGGGGACCAGAGCATATTACAGTGTCTGACATCGTACTTGCAAGTTCACACATCTCTTTAACATTATTTTTAGTGATCTCCGACTGGCGAAGTCGAACATCATCACACCAGTGTGATCGTACGCGCAAAAGGGTTTAGGCCGCGTCCACACAGCTTTCAAAGTGTACTCAATCATGGCGCTCTGGCTCCCGAAACACATTGGATTATGGTGGCTGGTGTCTTTACTTTCACGTTCCGTACAATAGAATCACCAATTACTAGAGCACTTTCATCAGGTTTCTCAGTGGGTGCGTCACTGAGTAGGGAGAACCTGTTTGATGTTCTGATCGGAACGGAAGAGCTGTGTTTTGACCCGCGACTATGCCGTCTCACATTCACCCTGGAATCGAACAATGTACATGAGCTGAACTACCCACATCCAAAGCCGTATCTATAGCCCTCACATTCTGACAGAGAAGATCTTAGAACTAGAGACACGCATCCAAACTTTAACAGATAAAGTTTGGATGCGTGTCTCTAGTTCTAAGATCTTCTCTGTCAGCCTAACTATATCCCTGCATTTATCACATGTGAACCCTCATCACCGACAGAGAGAGATAAACTGTACATGTGGCATGACATGCACACAACAAGAGAAGGAGAAGCCATACTCACCTTGATTGATTTATTATTTACTTACCACTGGTGTTTGATAAACTTGTAAAAATGGAGCGAACAATAAGTTAAATGGAGTAGGAAAAAATGAAAGGAGACAATAATAAAATAACAGTAATATCCGCGAGTGTAACGCGAGGGAAGACGCGAATGACAAGCTAGCTGGCAAATGAACGCCAATGAGCTGCACTCGCGGTTATTAGATTAAAAGCGAGCGATCAACAATCAAATAGGTTTGATATATACTATAAGAAATATTAAGGGAGTTAGGTTATATATTATCACTTTAAACAGCAGAGACTGATAGACAGAAATACAAAGCTATGTATCCGAGCTACAAACACTCAAACAAACTCTCAGCAGAGCGGCAGGCAGGAGCAATTTCAACCATACTGCTCATTTTAGGTTTCATACATTTAAAAACACATAAGTACTAGCAAAACCATACATTTATAGTTGATCAAAGACACATTGATGTCTATAGAAACGGCAATAATGATCTTTACAAATATAATCTGACGACATGTTTAACTGATTGCATATACAGATCGTGTAGGTTACTATAAAGTTTACTCTGCTCTTCTCCCTTTTTACCCGAGACTTACTTTAACGTGTTTCGGGAGGAGAGGATGAATTTGCGTGTTGTAAATCCCCACAGCTCGGATTCAGCGCGAACTAACATGGCGGCGCCCATCACCTGGTATAGATCAACTAACACCGTCATTATAAAAGTGCTTAAACTACCAAATACATTTTCTTGCACAGATTTCAGAATCGGCATATAAAATATTTCATAATATAGTCAGTATGTTTGTGAATATTAATAATAATAATAATAATAAAGGAAAAATTAAATAAAAATTATCCATGTGTCACACAGCGCTATTGCTGTCACAAGCTGCACTGGAGTTGCCCTCGAAAGCCTCCAGAGGGCATTCCAGCCCGGGCTATGTTTTCCGTTTGTCTGTCCCTCCGTTCTATGTTTGTCAAGGTCCTGCCTGTCTCTGTGTCTATGTTGTGTGTCTTGTCTCACGTCAGCACATGGCTTTGTTTTTGTCAGCCATGTGCTTCCCTAGTCCCTCCTTCTTGTTTCCTCTCTACCACACCCTCTCGTTAGCCTTGTTGAGCCCTTGTGTTGTTGATTGTCCTCAGCTGTTCCTCGTGTGCTTTCCTCCCTATTCAATGTATCTCTTGCCTTATTGTGTTTGCTGGTTCGTCTTGTCTCGCTCATCTTGTCACACATTCGTCTTGTCTGAATGTTGTCTGGTAAGTCTTATGTCCTTGTCCTGTCTAGTCCTTTGTACTTTCATGTTTGGTCTTGCTCCTTCTCTTGCTTTTAGTTTGAATGTGCTTTCTTTTATTTCTTTAAGTTCTCCTTGTCTTGATCTCTTGCTTTGTGCCTTTTTATAATTTAGTTATCATGATGTTCTAGTTAATGACCTTTTGTTTTACTGTGTTCTTTTTGGATTTATTATTTTATTTTATTTTGTTATTATTATTATTATTATTATTATATTCCCCTGCCTGCTTTTTGTGTATCTCTGTTTCTGTGGAGCCTTGTCCTGTCTTGTCTTTTGTCTAGAGTTCCCTGTCCAGTTCCCCGCCATTGGTTCTCCTGGCCTGGCAATCGGTCAACTTCAGTATTGTTGGCCTTCAAGCATCTGGTCTAGCTATATCTTGTCTTGTTCTTGCGATCTACCCTGTCAGGCTTTGCCTGTTGGTGTTAAACCCTGCCGTGTGCTGCCAGAGATGTTCCAGTGGTCCTCCCTTGTCATGTTGTGTATTGTGTTCCTCATATACCACCTGTGCAATTCCTTTACCTCTTGTATCTTTCTGTTTTGTTAATAAAACCCCTGAACTCATCTGCAAATGGGTCCTCCTTCCAAACCTCTGACAATGTTCAGGACTCTTATTGTGAACTCTTGTCTCCTCCCAGCTTGTTTGTCGTCATGGCAACCCATTAGTTCCTCCGCCCCCTTGTCTTGCATTCTGGTGTATTTAAGGACCCATTTGTCATTTCAGTTTCGCTGATCATTGTGGATGTATGTATAATTCTCGCCTTTTGTAAGCCTTCCTGTGTTCTGTGTATCTCTCTGTGTTCCTTGTGTCTTCCGATGGATTTGCTGTTATCGACCTAGCCTGGCCCGGACTCTCGCTCTTGTCTCTGCCCCTAGGATTACATTTGCAGATCGACTGACCATTGCTACGCTCTTGGATTAATCTCTTGTCTTTGCCTTTGATGTCTCTGTTTGCTGGTAACCAACTCTGCTTGTGTTTCAACCCTGTTTGTGACAATAAAAAAGCTTGCATTTGGATTCGCACGCCTCCTGTCTCCTACGTTACAATTGCAATGACGCGTCACCATGGAAACAATAAGGCTAAACATTCCAAGATAATGGTCGCCTAAAAAACTCACTCTGGGGGCTCAGCTAAAATATTTTAAACTCACGTGTGAAAGGTTTAAGTCTGCCTACACTGGACGCGATAAAGCGACCATTGAAAACCATTTGAATTTGTTTCAGCACGTCATAAATAGAACGCGGCAGCAGTGCGTGTGTGTGAACCGCTGGGGGGCAGTCCAAGATGGCAACCTGATCGCACATGTATTACCGAGCGCTTGCACCAAGATATTAATATTGATAATAAGACTGTAACTGCATTCTGGGCAGAGGTTGAATGTAACTTATGAGCCATATTTTATCCATATGTCTACACGGGAAAAGAAGAGAGCGATAAAGGCTGTGAAACAGGCCACAACAAGTTTGCCGAATCCCCTCATGTCTAGCTGTCATGACTACGATTCCCTGGTTGGCCAGTTGTCTTTGATTATTTCAGAAGAGGAATTTCCCTCATTACCAGTGACACCATTCAAACCTCCTGCTTCCAAAAAAGCTCTCCTTAAAGATGAAGAAGCAGTTTCACCTTCCAGTTCGGACATTGTCGATACGCTTTCGAAACTGATCAACACAAGATCAGATGCCATTGAAAAAATGGTATTAAAGCTGTTAAAGAAATTAGAGTCAAGTTTTGGCCTACAATTCACAAGGCACGTAGTGAGGGGAAATCAGCTTACTTCGTCGGGGCGCGGGCCTTCTTCGGAGGCATTGAGCTTGATCTCCAGCAGATTGAGGACCAACGGCGGGATGTAAGAGGGGATGGCGACGAAATGACTTGATTCTAAACTATTTGCGGTCTCTTGGGGGTTTTTTGCATGCCATACGATAGACAGGTTTGCTCAGAATTACTTCACTTTTGAATTTAAATGACATTGTTAACGATATGGTGCTGCGATCGGTCCTTCAATAGTTTTATTTTTGCATTATAGTGACATTTATTTCCATTCTTTTTGGGACCTTCTTTCTGCAAGTTGACTGGGTCATGTCTTTATCTATATTATCTTTAAATGCCAGGGGACTAAGGCTTAATTTAAAATGTAAAGCACCCTTTTTTGTTTGTTAAACAATTTAAAACTGATTTCTGTTTTTTTCAAGAAGCACACTCGGTATCTGAAGACTTCAAATTCTGGAGATCCCAATGGGGGAACGATGTCTGGTTTTCCAACTGTTCTGAACGTTCGGCTGGTGTATTACTTTGTTAAACCATTTTAATAGCAATATCCTACATTCAAAAGCTGACAGCAATGGCCACTTTCTCATTCATGTGGTATCTATTATTAACATAACGTTTTTAAATTTCAATATTTATAGGTACAATTCCAATGCACAGAATGTCTGGATGCTTGATTTGATAGAAAATAGAATGTGCAGTTCCTAATGCACACATTCTAATTGGAGGCGATTTTAATATTACTCTAAATAGTCAAATTGATCGATGGCCTCTTGGTAGAAATTCCTGACAATCCGGGATTTACCTGGTCTACCAAGAATCTTAGTAATTACTCTCGCATCGATTACTGGTTAGTATCAAAAGATTTAAATCAAGATGACATTTCCATTGCTATTCATCCCACTCCGATGTCCGATCATAAAGCAATTTTAATTCAAAGTAACATAAATACATTTGAGAGAGAAATATCGAGAACATCCTTTTGTAAGCTTAATAGTACATACCTTAGTACATACCTAGAAATTAACCGTCTACTTGAACATTTTTTAAAGGCGGCAATTGCAGAGCAGTCTTTTTGTAAAAACTGGGAGTTATTTAAATTTGAATGCGCAAATTTCCTAAGATCTTATGGTAGCATGTGGGTAAGAGCTAGGAGGGTAGAAGAAGATAATATTATTGCGCATATTTCCTCCATTATCAAGAAGGGTGTAGATAATTTGACAGAAGATGATCATCTTAAAGTAACAGAATCACAGAACAAATTAGATGATATTTACAGAAGGAAAGCTGAGGGTGCATTCGTCCGCTCAAGGAAGAAGTGGCTTGAGGAGGGCGAGCAAAACTCCTCTTATTTCTTTCGATTGGAGAAATAACGTGCAAATCATAATACTATACATCAACTTAATATTGATGTTGCAATTACATCTGACCCTAAGGTAATCTCCAGATTTTGTTCTATTTTTTACAGCAAGCTATACACTTCAAATTCATTTCAGGCCTAAAACAAGCTGATTTATTCTATATCGAGTCACCTCATGGGGGCTGATGAAGGCCAGATGAATCCTCCACACTTTTACTTGGTGAAGGAAATGCCCCTCTTTTCAAAAACATCGGATGCTGCATACATGGCAGTAGTTGTCAGTATGAAGTCTATCATATAGTCCAGTAGGTTACAGTCCACCTTTGGTTTGGTTGTCTTGATCTTCACCCTATATGGTCTCAGAACCTAAAAAATAGAAGAATATATATATATATATTATTGGTCAGTTGCACACTCATCTACACTCTTTAAAAAAAGGTGCCAGAAAGAACCAAAAAGGGTGTTTCGTGATGCCATAAATTAACCTTTTTTGGTTCCCTGACCATTTTTTGAAAGGTTCTTTAAAGAACCGTTGTTTTTCTTGGTGCAATAAATAACCTTTTCTGGCCCCATTTCAGCAAAATCAGCATATTGGAATGATTTCTGAAGGATCATGTGACTAAAGAGACAAGAGTAAAAATGCTGAAAATTCAGCTTTTATCACTGGAATAAATAACATTTTAAAATATATTCACATAAAAAAGAGGTATTTTGAATTATAATACTATATTACAGTATTTCAGTTTTTACTGTATTTTTAATCAAATAAACGCAGTAGTGCTGAGCAGAAGACTTACATAAAAAACAGGTTAAAAAAACATTAAAAAAATCATACCAACCTCTGCCAACTTTTGAGCAATAGTGTATGTCCGAGGTCTTACTAGTCATATGGTTCATAGCACCTTGGAGATGTTGTCCAACAGAAGGTCCGCTCCAACTCTGCTGCATGGCCATCAGCATAGAATCTAGAAACATAATATGCTATTTATCACAGGGCCAACAATATTTAGTATAGACCCTTTTTCTGTTAGTAAACATTGTGACGTTTTTCTGTGGATGGAGCTTAGGTGGAGGTAGTAAATGTATGTATATTTCAGTTTCAGCAGTCAACTATTTTTAAACACAAATGTATACAATTACAAATGATTATATATAAATTGTCAGTTTGTTGTTTTTCACACATGCATACGATCATTTTTTCATACACGACACAGTTGTGAGATACATAAAAATTCTTTAGACGCGCCCTTAACAACAAAAGACAATACTTTATTGAAACTTTTTTGATGAAACACAAGCATTTCTGATGATCGTTTTGTTTCCAGTTCCCTTGTTTTATCGCATTTAACCACAGCTGTCATCGTTGTGGCAGCAGGTAAATATATATGTAATGTATATATAAATACACACACATGCATGTTTATGTATTTAATTTTTTTTTTTTATTTAAATACTAAATATATGTTCCTATATAAAATAAAAAAATTATATGAATATAAATATGAAAGTAATTTTTTTAAATATATGCTGTATATGTCTTTATATAAAAAATGTTAAGTTTATATATTAAATTTACATTTCTTTATAAAATAATTATATGAATATAAATATATACATATAAATATTTTCGAAATATATGCTGTCTTTATGCCTTTATATATATAAAAATTATTCGATGCTGTTGTGATTGCAGCGGAGATGTGCGGGCAGGGTCGGTACACAGGCAAACATAAACAATGAAGGCCAGGCAGAATCGTGGTCGGGGTACACAGGCAGATGGTAGGCAGGCAGCAAAAAATCTCAGGAATGGGATGAACAGACAGAGATCAAATCTAGAAAACAAACATGGGAAATTAACGCTTAGTAATGATGCCGGAGCAACTCATGACTTCGCACAGAATTGTTTGTGAATGTGGTTTATATGCAGGAGGGAAGGGGTGTTGTGATGAGGAACAGCTGCTGGTGTGTGATTGTAGATTACAGACAGGTGTAAGTGAGTGATGTATGATGGGAAACTGAGTCTGTGTGAGTGTGAGTCCAGTACTGTGTGAATGGTGCAATGGTGTATGGGAAATGGAGTCCAGATGACAGTTAGAGTCCATGGTGAATCTGTGTTGGATGGGGTGCCCTCTGGTGGAGCTTGAGGGCACTTCAGCTGGTGACATAGCCCCTCCCTTAAGGAGCGGCTTCCAGACGCTCCCATCACACCAGTAGTCCACCAGAATGGCGCTGGCGGCACAGGGGCCCACCGGGGGTCAGACAGCCTCCGTGACTTGATCAGGGCACGATACATCCTCATTAGGCTTATTTGCAGTGTCCATGGGCATGGGGCAGGACGAGAGTCCCTCGGCCTCTGTGGCCGTGACAGGGAGAGATCGTGACTGTGGAACAGAGTTTTCATGGAATCGGAGCGGGACTCTGGTCTGTGACTCGGGGACAGAACCCAGGAACGGCACTCCTGGCCATAGCTTGGGAACAGGATTTGGAAATGGCTCTTCTGGCCGTAACTCAGGAATGGGACTTGGCCACAACTCTCCTGGCCGTGATTCAGGAACTGGACTGGGGAATGGCTCTCCTGGCCATGACTCTGGAACTGAATCGGGGAACGGCTCTCCTGGCCGTGATTCTAGAACTGGACAGGGGAATGGCTCTTCTGACCGTGATTCAGGGATTGGACTCGGGATCGGCTCTCCTAGCCATGACTCTGGGACAGGATTGGGGAACGGCTCTCCTGGCCGTGACTTGGGAACAGGACTGGGGAACGGTTCTCCTGGCCATGATTCAGAAGCTGGACTCGGGAACCACGGACTGGGCTCCGCAGGGAACTGAAACTGCTTTCCTGGCCATAACTCGGGAACCGGGCTTGGAAGCAGCGGACTGAAATTGGATTAAGCGTTTACTTTACAGCCACCAGCGGAACCACCAGAGAATGTGAGACCAAAGTAGACATCTCTGGGGGTTGTGCAACCACTGGCAGAACCTCCGTGGGCAGGGCTGGACAGACCGAGGGTATTCGGGCCTGAACATCTGGAGCGTGAGGTTGTGCAGCCACCAGCAGAACCTCTGGAGAATCTACGGCCTCAACCGACATCTCTAAAGGCCTGAGCCGATACCTCGGGGTTTAGTGCAACCACCGGCGGAACCACCAGAGAGACTTGGGCTTCCGTCATAACCCCTAGTGGTCGAGCAACCACCGGCGGAACCTCCTGAGGATCGACAACCTTCTGGTACAACCGTTCAGGGGCGGTAGCCATCTTGTGCAACAGTCCAGGAACGACAGGAGACAGAGACGCCCTCCAGGGCGGAACAGGTGACAGAGATGCCCTCCAGGGCAAAACAGGTGAAGCGGGCGGCTGGGACGCCCACCAATAAAGTAGGCTGGACTGGAACATAGGGCACAGAGAGGTTAGTTTTCGCCTCTACGTTCCAGGCAGTACCTGCTTGGAGTTTGGTGACAGGAACGCCCACCAGGGCAGAACAGGCCGCAGAGACAGTCTGTTACAGTGTTGTGCCCCATTGCCATGGCAACTCCCTCCGCTGCAGCGTTTGAACCAGACAACAGTATTCAGCGTGCACGCCCATTTAAACACGTCACAGTCACGCAGCGTTCACATTTACAAACCTCTTAAAATCACAAGAAATCTTTATTAAATTGCGAATTTGAAACTCATTTTGTAGTTCTATGACCAATTCATATGTGCAAAATGTATGATAGAGGGACAAAGTGGCACTTTTATATTTAAAAATTTTGCATCACTCAGACTTTTTTTTTCATTTTAAAACATGATTGCAGTATTTTTTTATGCTAAACTTTGCTATAACTAGCCTAATACATACATACATACATAGCCTATATGTATTTCTTTTTTTTTTTTATTTAAAACAGCATTAAAATACATGTTATAGATATAAAGGACTGATCTACCCATGTTTTAAATTTGCATAATAAATCACAACACTATTTACAACTCAAAATGAATACTTTATATTGCACTACAATTGAATTCAACAAATAGAAAATGAGTATGGAATGAATTCTGCACCAGGCAGAACAATTTAGCTCACTTAATGCCACTTTCCAGAAAAAAATATTTTCAACGTGTTTACTGCAGAAGAACCATTAAATACTCTAGAACTTTACCATGGTTTTCTACAAAAACTATAGATAAGTCATGGTTACATGGTTGCAATAAAACTATGGTTAATTTTGTACTATGGGTTTACTACAAAAACCATGGTTCATTTTATAATTACTATGGTTTTACTACAGAAACCATTGATAAACCATGGTTTTTTGTGTAGTTTAACTATAGTTACTGTAATAAAACTGTGGTTCATTTGTAGTTACTATGGTTTTAAAAACATGGTTAATTTTTTTTAATAATTCATGTGGAAAAGTAATAAAAACACTCCTATTTGCCCCACACACATACTCTTAAAATCTTTTATTCATTTTGCTGTTTAATATTTTTCTTTTTTCACGCTATACACATGGGTAGAGCACCTCCGTGAAGTTGGCACCCCATAAAAAGAAATAATGTCCAAAATTATTCGTTTGTGCTGATTTGTGCCGCAAAAACGATCGTTTGTGCTGGGTTGGTGTTTAAGATATTGAACATTATTTTTTTGACCATGTGACGTCACTTTCCACATCATGTTGCCCAAATCGCTCCAAAGCGGCGCCGTTCGTTTGTGCTCGATTTGTGCCCGTTTGTGCCGTTAAAACATACACTGTATCTGTTTTCCTTCCCTAGATATAACCAAAATATTTTCGGAGCCGTGACGTTACTCTCCACCCCAGTTCGTCTAAATCACACAAAACTGGTGTCATTCGTTTGTGCTCGATTTGTGCCGGTTTGTGCCG
>JAUMHE010000027.1:924672-940342 GCA_032359235.1 Enteromius mattozi | reverse complement strand
CCATAATCTCACTGCATTATTACAATTAATGACAAAAATAATGTTTGGAAATGTAAACTGATATTTCCCACTGACACGCTACCGCAAAAGATAGAAATAACCAACTTAAAACCATTTTTTGTTGGTGAAAATACTAGCGGCCTAAGACTTTTGCACAGTACTGTACATAATAAATATGCACAGTAAACACAAATATACTATGTAAACAAATACTTTTATTTTTGGATGCGATTAATCGTTTGACATCACTACTTTTTTAGCTTTTACTGGATTTACTTAAAGGGATAGTTTGCCCTAAACATTTTTTTTTTTTAAGAGTTCTTAATTTTTTTTTAAGAGTTTTTTTGTTCTATTGAACACAAAAGAAGATATTTTAAAGAATGTTGGTAACAGTTGACGGTAGCCATTGACTTCCATAATATCTTTTTTTCATATTATGAAAGTTAATGGCTACCAACAACCTACTGTTTAGTTTCCAGCATTTTTCCAAATATATTCATACAAAGTATCATCATTTAAAAAAATGCAAACAGTTTTGGAACAGATTTTTGAAACGTGATGTCTGTAAATAAGGCATTATCAAATTAAATGTGCATTTTAACATTTTAAAATCTGAACAATATGAAGATTTGTATTTATTTTTTTAACACATTAGAAATTTTTTATAGAGGGAAATTTAAGCATATATTTATATAAATCAGAAACAACCAGAAAAAAATTAATTTTCACAGTTTTTTTGAAGAATAAAATATTATAATCAGGTAAATTATACATTGACAAACCTCTGTAAAACCTTAAGAATAGAAACTGTAATTTTGGTGTAAGTGCTACAATTATTTGGCTCAGTGCAGGAGAGAAAAAGCAATTTCAGACATGTAGTCTTTGAACTGCGCATATAAAAATAAAGTGCAATGAAGTGAACACTTTAAAGTGTATTTTAGATGTAGACAGTAACATCACTTTATGCAAAGCCAAATTGCCAGTGTTTTTGCATGTAGTATCTTGCCTTAACCTGCAACTTTATAGGTTTATAATAGCAAAAACTTTCTGCTCAAAATGTGAGCAAAATGCATTTACTCAGGCTGAATGTTTAACTCGGGCTAAAAATTTAAACAAATAAATACTTGTTTTTCTTGGTGGTGGGTTTAAAGCGGCTTGACGTCGCTGGGGGTTGTTATAATCAGCTTAACTGCTATGGAGAGTGTTTGTGCGGGAAGGCTGCTAAACACCTTGTGCTTTATCATAGTGCTGAAGTGGTTGTTCCTGAAAAACACAGACAGTTCTCCCTCCTTGGCTGTCGTGTT
Source organism: Enteromius mattozi (assembly GCA_032359235.1). Lineage (NCBI taxonomy): Eukaryota > Metazoa > Chordata > Actinopteri > Cypriniformes > Cyprinidae > Enteromius > Enteromius mattozi. The sequence goes on along the minus strand of JAUMHE010000027.1, from coordinate 939,038 downwards.
GAGCTCACACAGGCCGTGATACGACAGCTGGGTTGCTGTGGATTCCAAAAATTGCTCTGCTATCAAACCTGTCGACAAACAGACAGCCATTAATACAAAGCTGAGGAAGCCACACACCTGTGATATACAATATCTGAGCCATTTGTGTAGAAGAAATAACATTAAATGTACCTTCACTGACTTGACTGCTATCTGCTGAGTGCTTGAACTCTATGATCTTCTCCACCAGTTGGTTGTAGCTGAGCTTGCCCACTGCAGACACCACCTCGGGACTCTAAAGAGGAATGGAGCACTTGTATTGTCGTTTGGATACACGGAATTCAGACGTTATATAATGTTTTTGCTGACGTACCTGTGGGTCGACGAGCCAGCCGTGGTAGAGAGGAATGTCAAGCAGATCAAAGACGATGCACTCAGGCGTGTACTCAAAATCTGACACACCTGTAAAACGCACATTAACGTCGAGGCCTGTGGACAACTTTGGCAGCACAGCCATCGCATCGCTCATGTTCTGTGAAGAGAATGAGACATAAAAAATCTGCTGAGGCACAAACATACCCAAATGTATTCATGCTAGCTTATGACCGTTAAGTTACTTGCCTCAGTGTTCGATATATTGAATTAATTTATTATAAATTATTCTAATATGCTGATTTGGTGCTCAACAGACATTTCTTTTTATTATTAATGTTAAAAAGTTTTTATTCGAAATAGATTTTGTTTTTGTAGCAATTAGTGTTGTCAAATGATTAATCGCGATTAACCACATCTAAAATAAAAGTTTACATAATATTTGTGTGTGTATTGTGTATATGTAATATGTATATATAAATACACACTCGTGCATGTATATATTTAAGAAAAATGTAAATGTAAATATTTATAAAATATGCTGTGTGTGCACATATATAATGTAAACAAAAACTTTTATTTTGGAGGCAATTAATCACAATTAATTGTTTGGCAGCACAAATTAATAACAACCTTGCTCAATAAACTTATTAATAATCTTTAAAAAAAAAAAAAGCTACGTATTGTTAATTGTTTATTGTTAATATTCTAAAGGAAGTCATGCATGCATATTTGTTTATTTATATTATAAAAAATAGGAACTGAAAAAATATCAAACTAAATATGAGAACATTAGCATTATCTTACATAAGCTTTAATTATTCCATGGCAAATTCATTTCATTTTCCGTCGTGAGCAAAAAGAAACAGCAAGGGCACATGAACAAAAGGAGGCTTTCATTTGTTCATCTATAAGCACAAACACACATTGTAATTGTTGGAATTGTTAATGAAGAGATCACAAGCCTTCATTCAAAGATTGAAGGCCTCATTCACTGATAGTATATGTCTTTTGGTTCTGTGGTTTCCAACGCAGCCCATCTGCTTAACATGTTAATTATATTCATTAGACATGTGCAGAGCCTGTTATAATGGTGCTACCATTTACCTGCTGGAAATTGAGCTCCATGCCTTCTGCTTTCTCCCGCGGTTTGATGGACAGCACACATTCACCTAGAACCAGAAAAAGTTAGGCTTAGGCTAAGCATTTTAAAAACACTTCGGATTTCTGTCAAAGGTTGTGTGATTTGAGAAATGTCATCTTTTTATGTCAAACATGTTTGTGAAAGCACTTCTGGTTTATCTCCCCATCACTCCTCATCACGTGTTAATCTTTCTACCTGTGACCTAATAAGAGGTGAAATACAGTGGCTCCAAAAAATATTTGGACACTTAAGCCACACTTAAAATATCATAAGAGAAATACAAGTACGTGACAGTGGTCCCAGTTGGTTAATGGAAATTTTAAAACATTTGCAATGCAATGACATTTATGTATGTGACTTCAATGTGCAAACGTTTCCAAATACATTTTAGGGACACTGCAAAAGAAAACCTACACCCATAGCTGATCAAGAGTTAAAGGAATAGTTCACCCAAATATGAACATCTGCTGAAAATGTACTAGATATAGGCGTGTTTGTTTCTTCGTCAGATGTAACAGAGAAATTTAGCATTACATCACTTTCTCACCAATGGATCCTTTGCAGTGGATGGGTGCCGTCAGAATGAGAGTCTATTTTGGACAGAAGCATTGGTTTAAAACTAAAACACCTTAATGATGGACTTATTTAAAACAAATGCATACATTTTTCATTAATTGATAAACTGATAAACAATTACTTATGGATTATTGTGATGTTTTTATCAGTTGTTTGGACTGCCATTCTGACGGCACCCATTCACTGCATAAGATCCACTGGTGAGCAAATGTACTAAACTTCTCCAACAAATATTTTAGATGGCTTAAGGGTAAGTACATTTTCAGCAAATTTTCATTTTAGGGTAACCTATTACTTTAAACATCTGGACTAGTAAGGATTCAAACTCGCCGAGGGGTCAGAAAATATTACCATTGTGTCGCTGAGCGAGGCACTTAACCTAAAAGCGTCTTCTAAATGACTACTTACACATAGAGCAGAGACTTAATGGTATAATCCGTGATTGGGGTGCCATTAATGGTACTGAAACACAAATGTTTTCACACAGTAACCACACCCCCTCCTTCTCAAGTCACATCAGCCATCTGTTTCCTGCCATAAAGTTTACTGTGGTGCATCGCTAGAGCTCCTTAACTTATTACAGTCCATTACCGCGATAGATGTGCTGCTGTGTGCACTTTGTGTTTTAATGTAATTTGATGTAATATATTAAAACAGATACTGCTCGTCCAGTGCTCTAAGATATCCTACCAAGGTGAGCCATCAGCTCTTCAGTGGTGACCACTTCTGTCTGAGCCACAAACTTCACCTGAAGAATAGACACAGAATTCATACACTTCATATTTTACATACATAATGATTTAAAGTACGTGCACAAAAAAAGTCACAAAGAAAAACTTCTGCTTTTAGTCACGACACACCCTCATCAACATTTTTTCTTCTATTTCACAACACTTTTTTTTTTTCTTGAATGTGTTATCAGTATTTTAGTGTAACCAGAAATAGTGTTTATACAGTAACACACAGGAACAGATAAGGAGAGTCAAGAGTCTATTACTATGTCAGTGAAAGGTCAGAAAGTTTTATTTAGCCAAACACTGGTATAATTGATTACAATATATTCACACACATATATATATCTATGTAAATATTTTCTAAATATATACTCTGTGTGTCTAAAGATTTTTAATATTTTTAAAGAAGCCTTATGCTCACAAAGGCTGCATTTGTTTAATGAAAAGTACAGCAAAACAGTAATATTGTTAAATATATTACAATTTAAAATACCTACCTTTAATATATATTTATCTTTAATATTATATTTTAAAATGGAATTTATTTCTGATGTTAAAGCTGTATTTTCAGCATCATTACTCCAGTCTTCAGTGTCACATGATCTTCAGAAATCATTCTAATATGCTGATTTAATGCTCAAGAAACATTCCTCAGTATTGAAAACACAATGTGATATGTTTTTTAGCATTCTTTCATGAATAGAAAGATCAAAGGAATAACATTTACTTAAAATAAAAGTTGTGTGTAACATAGATGTTTTATTGTCACTTTTGATAAATTTAATGTGTGTCACTGATGAATAAATACTCATTTTTTTAAATATTTTTTTTTTAAATATTTTTACATATGAGACCCAGGACCACAAAACCAATCGTAAAGGCAAATTTTTGGAAATTGAGTTTTATATATAACCTTAAAACTGAATAAATAAGATTTCGATTGATGTATGGTTTGTTAGGATAGGACAGCATTTGGTTGAGAGACAGCTATTTGAAAATCTGAGAACGTAAAAATATCAAATTATTGCGAAAATTGCAATATAAAAAAACCCTTAGCAATGCATATTAACAATCAAAAATTACATTTTGATATATTTACGCTAGGAAATGTACAAAATATCTTCATGAAACATGCAGTATTCGCGCGATATAAGTGATGCCTTATCAAATACGACACAAATAGTACTTGCTTTGCTCCATGTATTTGTATTCAACAGCTCAACTGTGCAGGTAATGCTAAATGGTTTACCTTCCACCGCAACAACAGGATGTTCATGATGGCAATCAGGGGGCAGGGTCCGTTCTCGCTCTGCGTGATAATGGCCGTCTTCTTCTCCTTCCAGGTAATCCACTTGACAAAATAATATGCTGGCATGCTAGGCTCTGATGCCCTCGCAGCCCCCGCACAGGCCCCTTCGTTCCCCTGAGGGGGGACTTGGTTGCCATCCTGAGCAGAATTGGACGAAACCAAAGGTCCATCAGGAGGAATCCCATTAGTCTCCTCGGAGAACTCCAGGCTGGCCATAGAGAAAGTGGGGGTCACCTCTGATTGGCTGGGCGTGTAGGATTGGCTATTGAGGATCTCAGATTCATCGGTTTTGTCTTGGCTTTTAGTGGTCACGGACTGAGCCACATTAGCATCATCTTCAAGAGACGCTGTGGTTGTAGGAGGTTCTTTGCATGTTGTAAGGACATCTTTCATAAGGTGAGAAATACTCCCAGAGGACTGCTCAGTGTTGGTGACACCCTCTTTTTGGCTGATTTCCTTGTCCTGTGGTCTAGCATCAGTGTCCTCCTTTTTAGCTGTTTTTAACTGCTGTCCCTCAGAAACGCCTATAATCTCACCATCGACGGTGTCTGGGCAAGAATCTGCCATGACCTGACAGGTGAGATCGTGTGCTTATAACTAACAGAGCCAATTAAAGTTAGTTTGAAAGCAAATATGATTTTTAAAACTTGCTCATAAAATTAAAAAAATCTGCTTTTCCCAAAAATGTTTTTTTGCTTACTTCATATATACTGAGTTTTAGTTGTAAGAGCCACGTTTCTAGTCTTTTAAAAGCAATCGCTTCCACCAAAAAGCTAGATATATTACATCAAATCCTTCAAAAGTTAAAGGCTTAGTACTTTCTTGCTTTCACGCCACATGCATTACTAGTATGCGAAGGGAGAAACGGATAAAGTGGCAGTTTTTTCGGAGCACCTCTGCCTAGCCGTGTTGTTTTGGAATCGCCTAATTCTGGGAACAGCTGAGTCACAGGGAGGCTTTCTGTGGACGCACACAAAGCATGTCAGCATTTACAAACTCTACATGTACAAACCAGAATGCACTACTTTGCACTTCTTACGTAGCCATAAAAATATGAGCCTTATAGTTACAACAGTTTGTTTGGCAAAACTATTTCATGCATAATATTTACACAGCCTGTTTAAAGACCCTTAGGTTTAGTTTTCACTTGATCACTGAAGGGTGACACCCTGGTGAAGAAAGTTTTCGGATCTCATATTGTGAATTTCACAAACTCTGAAAGAAATAGAGAAGGTTCACTTAGTACAAGTGGAAATGAGCAATTCTTGTCATTTTATACAATAAACACTGCAGATGAGGTTGTTAATAAGTTGACTGTGTCCTTTTAGAACAATCAGGTATTTATTTGCAAAAGACAACTTCTCTTAAACTCAGTACAGTATGCGAGTTCACAAACGTAGTAGTGTGCATTTACAGTCTTGATATTATAGCAGTTCAGCCTGCATCTAGAGCAGCAGTAACTTACCACAGCGACCTTTCTGCAGATCTTTAAAGACGTTCTTCTTCGCCCCTGAAACATACACTGTAAACCACAAAAATCCAGTGAAGGTGTCTGGCTGAAACCTACAGGTTTTTGCTCTCTATCCGTACGGCTGATACAGCGCACGTCACTCGCTTTCTCGCCACTCTTTCCGTAATCTTGTTTTTGCCTGTCTCACTTCCGGTGCCTGTGTTTGTAAACAGTGACGTCACGTCGGAAGCTAATAATACTCTTTATTACTCAGCGATATTTTCTCTACTAGGTAAAGCGTTTGGTAAAGGCATGCTGGAAAATATTGCTGCTGTAAAATATGTTTAGATACTTTAAGACGCACGGGATATGAATTATTATCAGGTATCTAGTGGCATCTCGTGGTTGGAGGATGGAAGTGCAGGTTTGAAACGCACATTTACTCAATGTTTAACTTTACCTGTTAAACAGGATGGACAACATTTTTCTAGAACCAGGAATGAGCTAAAATCCAGAGTAAATCATTTATTTTCGTCTCACGTGATTGAATGAGTTCTGAGTCTTGTTTTATTTTTCCATGTAAGTCAGTCACGTACCAATTTAGTATCAAATTAGGCCTATAATACAGTATTGGATATTCTATATTTCACAACAGGGTTGATATTGAATAACAGTATACAGTGTTATCTTTTTTGCACGCTGCTTATCTAAAGGCTTCTTCATATTTCTTTAATATCTGACGTGATTTTAATATTAATCTTCTGAGACATCCACAGTCTGTGCATCTGGTATTCGCTAAATCAAAATAAACATTCACACACACTAAAGCTGAGCGTTATATTCTACTAAAATGATTAACTCATTTCGATTTTGCGTGTGGAGAGTGGAGAGACCTGATGGGCGCTGAACTCGGCCAATCAACAAACAGCACTCTCACATCACACAACAGACGACTCCACTTGGAAAACAGAAGAAGGGGACAGATGCAAATGGGTACCACAGATTGAAAAGACGCCACAAAACTACTAACAAACAGCCAGAAACGCAGTTACTAATTTTCACTATTTCATTAGAACAATATATCGGCCACGCCCACTTGACGCTAATTATGCACCTGTCACCGTTCCCCCTCAATCTACCACAGAAGGTGGGCGGGGTTAATGCAAATCGCCCACGTCTTGTCTTTTAGTGATGTTGGGTGCGGTTGGTTCGTGTTGAGCAGCCGGCGAGGAGACTGAGACCAAACGGGGTGCATCTTCTATTCTTCAAATCCGAATTACTACAAACCAGCTTGTAATTCACAGATAACCAATCTGATCACAAACTAGGGGTATGTCCTTTCAACTGTTTCTTTTGTTAAGCAATATTTCTGGTTTAATCCGTAAAGCGTTTTAAATGATTTTGGTGTTCCACGTAGTACTAATTAATTAATATGACCTCGTTTGTCAATTAGAAATAGGGGTAATTTGAACGTCTTTTACTAGTTTGGGGCCTATTTAAGGTTAGTTGCTTGTAATCCATTCGTATCACTAACTGAAGCATCTCTGAAATGCTTTGTCATGAGATGCGCCATCACTATTTTTGGGGCTGCGAGAGCCCGTCTTTTAATAGATGTGCATGTGAGATGCTGCAAAAAAAACCATGCAGGCTGTTCCTGATGGTCCTCTGAGGACCTCATCCACCGATTGTCTCTAAAATTTGGGCGTACACCGCCGCTGCATTGTGTGGCCAGAGCTAAATCACCCCACGACGCGACATGAACGTGCAGATCAGTTAATTAGGGCGGCTTCATTATAATCATTGGCTTTTTAAAGGGTTCATATATTTTTAAATTGCAGCTTCCACATGATATCTCTATTGTAATAAAAAAAAAAAAAAAAAATTATGCTACTTTGCTATTATGCCTGTAAGGTCTTACGTCTTGCATTTAATTAGAATATATTAATAATGATTAGATGGCAGAAGTGGGTCATCGCTTATTCTTGAACACATTTACTGTAAACCACTTTTTATTATTACTTTTATAATAGGGATAAGTTGTTTTTATGGTATGACAATACATGCAATGTTTCATTTTATTGTAAGATCTTAAACCTCGCGTCTAATTATAATATTAATATAATTAGATGCTTAATATGCAGACACCATTAAATATTACTTGAATATATGACATCTAAGATTTTTGTTGCCACAACATTTTTATCTTTCCTTATTTCAAAATAATCCTCCTGAAGTTGTCAGAAGTACTAGTTTTACAATATATTTTTAATTTGGCATGCATATGAAAGTTATTTGCACATCATGTAAATTGCTTTCGTTTTATTGTAAGATTTTAAATCTTGCATCTATATTAATATTAGTGCAGACACTATCATACAGACTATACCTAAACGTGATTTTTTTTTTTTTTTTTTACTGTTTTATTTCTTCTTTAATAAATATCATACTGACAATATCAAGTTGTTTTTAGTAGATTTATAATCCATATAAAAATGATCTTTACATTTAAATAGTTTACAGTTAATTAACATGGCTTAAAAAGATCTTTTAACCATCCATTTTTCAATTAAAAATTCATATATTAGTTTATTATAATGAATGAAATAACTGTGCTTATTTTATATTATATTTTAGCCTTTGACCTGCATGTGAAGTAGTTTCACAGATGCGAATTGCTCCGGTTTCTCTGAAAATAGCTCCTGGGGAAGTCAGGAGCTCTCTGAGGGGGAAAAGTAAACAGGTCTTTAAATAGCAAGCAATGCAATGTATTCTTTGAAACAAGTTAGTTGAGATTGTCTTATGTAATTTATGAATCCAAATGGATATTTGCTTGGCAGCAGTACAGTGCTGATCTTTTAATCTCTTCTTAATGCGCAGATCAAAATGTTAGACAAAACCAACAGCCAGTTTGACTCCTTCCTGTTTTGGAGGCAGCCCATCCCATCACTGGACCTGTCCGAGCTGGAAGACCTTGGCATTTCTGTTCCCAAATCCAAGGAAGCAAAGTTGACCAAGAGCTCCCAAAAACTCCTGGGACAGGAGGAAGAGGATTCGGAGCTGTTGAAGTACTCCACCTTCAACTACTGGAAAGAGCCCATCGCCAGTATCGATACCTTGGATTTTAGCCTGCTGTTATAAGACACTGCAATGCAATTCTCAGTTCCTGCCCAAATCTGTGCTCAATGCCACTGTGGTGACACCGATTCTCTACTCCAATCTGATCTCGATGAATACAAGAGTCATGTATCATGCCTTTCTTGTTCAACCATGTCAGTAAACTGTGATAACTGGCTTCTTGTTTGATTAAACTAGCAGGGCATTACTGAATATGGATGTATTAGTCAGTGTCTCACTGCCCTGTAGATTGTGACTGATCATTTGGCCATGACATAAGTTTAAGATATTACATCATAATCTGCCAAATTCACTTCAAGGCAAGGAGATTTAGAAGGAAATCTAAAACTGTATAATGTTTTTGTCTGCCAAATGATTTGTAATATTAATGCATACGGTAATTTATTAGTTAAAACTGGAATCTCACTTAAAAGGGTTTTTGTATTGAATGGATGTCCATGTTAAAATGCACAACTAATGCTTTTCACTGTTCCCCCCCCCCCCGTTATGTTTGATGACAAATGTCAGATGCCAATTAAAGTGAGCTTGCTGCTAAATGAATAAAAATGCATCTGTATTCATGTTTCATTGATCATTTTATAGCTAAATATCATATTTCTTTTACATTAACCACTGAGAGAAATTGAGAGACTTTACAGAATTACACAAATATGTTCAAAAAAATTTTTTTTTTCAATGCAACAGGTGCAAATGTGTTTTAGTTCTAACTTTGCAACTCAAAGGCAGATTCTTTTTAGTGTTTAATTTTAGTTTTTCCTGTGGTTTCTTCTGATGATAAGCGCAGGTGTTTTGGAACACAGCTGGGTAGCAGGAAAGCCGAAAACAGCATTTAGAGTTTGTCTTCTTATACCAAGCAAAGTTATTCATTTATTAAGATTTAAAGATTTAATCATTTATAAACATCAACAGTTAGAAACCAATAATTACCAAAAAATGTAGTCAATCATCTCAACTTATTATTTTGGCAGTATCATATGTGTATATATATGTAATAAATAGAAAATCAAGTAAACATAAAACACAGATACGGTTAAAATGTATTGATATGCTCGTATGTGTATATATATATATATATATATATATATATATATCCTGCCTCAAAATCAAGTGAATTGACTACCTAGTCAGCATTTGTAAGCGTCATAGGCTCGTGCATGATTTATGGTAAAACGCATCTAGTAGGCTCGAGCGTGCTGTCTGAGTAGGCAGCTTTCTAGGTTTTAAAACACGCCCACGTGCTCTAAACGGCTTTTCCATTTATTTCCGGGGTTAAAGCAGCCGCCATATCTGAAAGCGCTTTAAACACACAGACATGTTTATGTTAAGCCAGTCGAGAAATACAGCAGGAAAAACTATATAGAGCTTTAATATCACACAACATACGTCCAACAGACAGGGTATAAAGGTAAGTTTAATATGCACAGATGGCATTATTCGGTGGCGCGGATGGAGGATGTGTGTGATCAGCTCGGCGCTGTGTTGGACTCCACATGGCACAGGAGTTTTGGCATGAAAAATACGAGCTTTAAAATCGCTCTTAAATATTTACCCACTCATGCATTTCATATGTTTTTAGGAATTCGTTATTATAAGATTCATTCGCTCTCTGTTGGTTCTGTTTTCATTACTTAGGCTTATTTACTTTTTGAGTAACGTTATCAGCTTCCTTTCTTATAAGTGCGTTATTCAGCTGGTTACTGATCTTTTTTTTGTGTTTTTAAACATTTTAGGAAAAATTAACGCAAATGGCACGTCTAAATCGGTGTAACGTTACGTTAGATTCTGGATCGATGCAAATAATTGAAATAAAAAGTGCAGATGTCTTTGAGTTGGAAATATTATTACTGTTTTCTTAGTCTTTGAAATGTGAATGAAAATATATATATGTAAATATGTATGTGTTTTTCATAACTGTACTCTCTTAATTTGGTTAACATCTCATTACAAGTCAAATTTACATTTAGTCCGTCAAGGATGTGGCTTGAATTGTATTATTAGTCAGTGGCTGATCACAATTTCCCCATTCCAGTATGTCTCTGTTAGATTTATACACACTCATATAATATTAGTGCTGTCATCCAAAATAAAAGTTTGTTTACATAATATGTGCATGTACTGTATATATTTATATATATAAATACACACCCATACAACACGTATCTATTTGTATTCGTATAATATATTCATTTTAATATATGTGTAAAATATTTTTCTTAAATATATGTATACATGCATGTCTGTGTGTGTTTATAGATACATAATAAATATACACCGTACACAAACTTTTATTCTGGATGTGATTGATTATTTGACAATGCTAAAATAGTACAGTTTTAATATTGTTATTTTGAATGTCTGTCTTTGCGTAGATGTCGTTGGTGGATTTGGGAAAGCGTCTTTTAGAAGCAGCTCGGAATGGTCATGATGACGAGGTCAGGGCGCTGATGGCCAACGGAGCACCGTTCACTACAGACTGGGTTGGTCATGTTATCAGTAATATTATATATAATTATGCGCTTAGCCTTCACAAGAAGCAGTTAACAAAGCAATGATATCATTGCCTTAAAAAAAACATGAGCCTGACTCATCATTTGTCATTGACATTGTCTGCTTGTAGTAATTTACATTTATGCTATATATAAAGCATGAAAATGTGTGTAAAATAAGTTTAAAAAGTAACAGAGATCTATTATAAGTTTCATTTTCAAACTTTGAAGTGTTGCTAATATAATACACTTGCATTTAGAGACCATATTGATATATTTTGTTCTCTTAGATTTATTCCTTTAATTTTCTTTACTAGGTCTTTTAAAAAATCTTAAATACCTTCGTAAATCCTGTAGAAGCCCTGTATGTAGAATACGAAGGTGGTTATATCATATTAATTGTTGCATTTACAAATCATGGTATATTATACTAAAAGTTAAAACACAAATGTCCTTTCTAATAAATTAGATAGTTTCCAAATTATGTGCTTGGACCAGTAAGTGTAGGAAGATTCTATTGAACTTGCTACATTTCTATGCCTCTAGCAATACATATGTAACCTGGGTCCACAAAACCGGTCATAAGTGTCAATGTTTTGAAACTGAAAATTATACATAATCTGAAAACTGAGTAGATAAGCTTTACCTTGACAATATTTGGTCAAGATACAGTCATTTGCAAATCTGGCAAAAATAAAAAAAATCTGAATATTGAGAAAATCACCTTTTAAAGTTAAGTTCTCATGCATATTACTAATCAAAAAATAAGTTTTCATATATTTATGGTAGAGAATTTACTAAATGTATTCATGGAACATGATTTTTACTTTATATCCTAATGATGCTTGTCAAAAAAGAAAAATCTATCATTTTGACTCATACATGCATTGTATTTTTGGCTAATGCTACAAACGAACCCCAGCGACTTAAGGCTGGTTTTGGGGTCCACAGTCACATATAATATAAAAAAAATGTAAGTACCAGGGAATTTTAAAACTGCAAAAGTCATACTCTCAGCTCAAAATTTGTTGCATAGATAGATACGCATATGCACACACCTACAAACTGCTTTGCCGTATTTTAATTTGGTTGTCTCCTTACGTTTTCTGCAGCTTGGAACATCTCCATTACATTTAGCAGCCCAGCATGGTCATTACTCTACTGCTGAAGTGCTGCTGAGGGCGGGTGTCAGCAGAGATGCCCGAACTAAAGTGGACAGGACCCCACTTCACATGGCAGCCACAGAGGGCCATGAGGTCATTGTGGATTTATTAATCAGGGTAAGACAAGTCTTGTTTTGTTTTGCTTTTTTAATGTACTAAACATATTCCTAAACTCAGATTGTTAGCTAAGGAGACCGATGCAAGTCTCTTAAATTTCCTTTTTATGTTTTAGAGTGGTGCCGACATCAATGCCAAGGACATGTTGAAGATGACGGCTCTTCATTGGGCAGCTCAGCACGGCCATCACAATGTCGCAGAGCTGTTGGTCAAACATGGCGCTGATGTACATGCACTCAGCAAGTTTGACAAATCAGCTTTTGATATTGCTGTCGACATACAACACGCTGAACTAATTCAGCTGCTACAGGTTTGTTGTGCTCGTGGAAAGAATTCTAGAGTTGTTTCAGAAATGTTAAAGATGTTAAATCCTCTTGTGTGTTTTAGGAGGGAATGCAGAATCAGGTGAACAGGAATGCTGAAGCGTCAATCATAAACGGCAGCTCCACCCCACAGTTCATCATACAGGGCGTCCCGAACATCCAAGGGGGAGTCGTTAACCTTTCTGACCTGATCAAAACCAGCTCGGGTACAAGAAGTTGAATAGAAAATAAATATGGAATTAAATAATAATAATAAAAAGCAATTAAACCTAAAATGGCTTTTTTCTGGTTTCTCTGGATGCTTAGGTGACACAGAGGAGGCCATTGCTGTCAGTGCCTTGGACTCGAGTATCCAGCAAGTGGTGAATGAATCGGGTCAGAGGGTCATAACCATATTAACAGATCAACATGGAAATCTGCAGACAAATGGACTCGGCCAACCGTTCTTTGTCACAATGCAGGATGGACGACAAGGTAGGACTTTCTAGACTTATTTTGGATACGTTTATAGATGTAGTTTGGGGTTAAGTTTTTCATATTTTTGAAATAAATCTCTTATGTATGACAGCATTTTGGCACCAAAAAAATAAGATTACGAGAATAAAGACAAAATAAGTTGAGAATAAAATTAAAATGATAAGATTAAAGTTGTAGCATTGTGAGATTAAAGTCATAATATTGTAAGAATAAAGGTAAGGTCCAGAGGAAAAAAATACTGTATAGGGAGATGCAACATTTTTCTCTTATGCAATTTATAATTATTTTTTTTTACATACATACACACACACACATACATATACACACATATGTGAGTGTGTGTATATGTGTGTGTATATATATATATATATATATATATATATATATGTATGTGTGTGTGTATACATGCATAATTTTTTTTATGTCACACTGAAATACTGTTGTATTATGCTCATCTTTTAGTCAAAACATTTTTTTTTTACCATTTTAAATAACTGTTGGAATATATTTTGAAATATAATTCATTCCTGTAAATTGAAGGAATCCTTTATCAATAGAAAGTTCAAAAGAACAGCATTTGAAATATAATTTTTTTTGCAACAATGTAAAATTACTGTCACTTTTGAACAATTGAATGCTTGGTGAATAAACATATTAAATATTTTAATTTTTGTGTGTTACATTCATTTATTTGTCCAGTTATATAGTATATTTTTACCACAATCTTGTACGTTGTAATTAAAAGTGTTCTTGTTTTAATTTTTTTATTAGTATTGGCAGTTCAATCCAATCAAATCACAGAGGAAGTGGTTGAGGACTCTGAACCTCCTGCCCGTAAAAGAAAAGTTGAAGTTTCGTCCAGTAATACAGAGACCGGTGAAACAGTGAGTGTAACTTGATGTAAAAAAAATTACTGTTACACTTTATTTTAAGGTGTTCTTGTTACAGGTTTAATTATACAGTTAAGCACTGAGTAATATCAAAACCTGTTAACTGTCACTGGCCCACCGGTGGGCCCATTTGCCATTACATGTTTAAAACAACAATATCCTATACTTAACCTGATCTAACATTGATAAACTATATATCGTTGGAAAGCTC
>JAUMHE010000027.1:909316-921429 GCA_032359235.1 Enteromius mattozi | reverse complement strand
AATGTCTGATTTTACTTAAAGCATGTGAAATTTAAGTAGTAATAATTTTTAGAATATATGATATCAGTATCAAAAGCTTGATTTTATTTATTTATTTATTTATTTTATTTTTAATTTTTTCTTTGTATTTTCTGAGTGGATAATGTGAGTGTTACACACTTGCAAATGTAGCAGTCATAATACCAATGAGTTGTGTGTGTTTTCCAGTGTATTGCTGTGCAGTTGCTGGTAGGTATTCTGTGTGGCTGCTTGATGAATGCTGGTCCGAGTCAAAAGAGTCCACCACAAATTGTCTATGATATTTTCTATAAACTCTCTCAGGCATTGTTCCAGTCTGTGGCAGTGAGTCTGATCACTTGCGAAAACAATAGCACACCTCAAAATGATTTGTGTTTGTAGCAAATATATCGCAGGACGAGGTAAATGCCCAATTGTAATACTTGGGTTCATGTTATCGATTTTTGCATTTTCTGTATTACCTGGTCACTGAGAAAGTTTATTGAAACTGCATTTAAAAAGAATTTCCGTAAGGTTTTTTTGTAGGTGTGCTGTTGGTGTTTTGTAACCAAGCCCCCGCCTTTCTCTTTCTTATTGTCAGTGTTGTGAAACCGTACACTTTCCCTCTGTAATTGCACACCCTAATATCCACACTAACCAATCATAGTGATTTGTGGCCCTGTGACCACAGAGATTGATGGCCTTAATCAATCAATGCTCTTCGAGCTACGCAACAACTGTGCTTCATTGGTAAGGCTGTGATGAGATCCATGTACCTCGTATGAGTTTTCATTCCATAGCAGATATTGGAAGTCGAGGGGGAGATTTGAGGAAAACTCGAAATGGACAGTTTATTACATCCAAACTGGAAGTTGTTTGAGACTTTATTATTGTGTGTGCGTGCACGCATATGTACCATGTTATTGAAAGAAGTCTTTTATGCTCACTAAGGCTGTATTTATTTGATGGAAAATGTATCATTATGAAATATTATTTTTTTGTTTTTTTAATGTCATTTATTCCTGTGATGCAAAGCTAAATTTTCAGCCTCTTTATTTCAGTCTTTGGTGTCACATGATCCTTCAGAAATCATACTAATATGCTGATTTGCTGTTCAAGAATAATTTCTGATTATTATTAATGTCATCCAAAAGTTTTGGGGTAAATGCAATGTTTTAATAATGCATTCACCACACTCTATTAGCTAATTAGGTAGGTAATATATTTATAACCCAAAAAATACAATAACTGTCTGCATTCTAAAAAAATATTTTTTTACATTTAGGTGGGGAAACAATATTATGAAGGTTTCAGCCACCAATTATTTATGACTGAGCACCAATAATAGAGCAGCAAATAGCATAAGAATTATTTCTGAAGTACCATGTGACAATAAAGAATGATGTAATGATGCTGGAACTTTAGCTTTACGTCAATTATATTTTAAGTTATATTAACATAGAAAACAGTATTTTTACGTTCTAGTAATATTTCATAGTATTACTGGTTTAACAACCTTTTTGAGCATTAGAGACTAATTTAAAAAGCATAAAGATTAAAAAAACATTATTTTTAAAAAAGTGTGTGTATTTCGATTTATATTTTTACAAGATAATATCCAGACGTGTGTGAGACTGATCAGTAAAGTCAGTGAAGGGTCCCTCTGAAGGATAAATTGAATGCAGACGGAGAGATGGCCCTCTATTATTTATGTCCCACTGTTGGACTGTAAGTGATACCCAATGAGAATCAATGATTTGGATCAGGTGACGGAGTGATCTGGTGATCTGAGATCCTGCCACCGGGGGATTTATCAAAACGTACGCATGTCATCATCTCACGAGCCACGCCATTACAGCAAACACACGTATACATCATGCAATCTGAATGTGCTTAATTATAGTTTGTGTTTCAAGATAATGACTCAGTTCACTGAATGCGGTTTTCATGATTCAATTTCTATAGATGTTATGTTTCCATAATGTTTCATCAAATCATTTGTCAAAGATGCCTTTGTGGCATAAAGATGCTTTTGTTTTTGTTCGGTGAGGTGTTTTTCAGACTCAGTGGTCATCATGCAGGCAGCTCAATATGCTCTGTGCGCTCTTCTGTATGTTTAACCTGACATTTAGAGATTCTTGAATGCAATTTGAAAAGCAGACAATCATCTCCCCGTGGCACTGAAGGACAGATATTGTATCTTGAAGGTTAGCGCTCCTGCTTCAGGCACAATCACACTGTGTGTGCTCTTGAAAGAAATTGACTTGACACCTAGAGAGTTATATAAAAACTGTTTAGTTTATGGACAAAATCTTACAAAAGTGGGATTTAAGCTGCTTGGTAGCATGGGTTTATATATTATCATGAAACCTTGGAAGAATGTAGCAATTATGAAAACAAAATAGCACTGTTTTCTTGTAATATTGTACTTTTTGTTTTTTAGGTTAATGTTTGTTTTATACTGGACATCTGTAAAAAATATATTGGTTGGTTTTCAGGGCCTTGCTTTGCAGAGACTGTTGGGTATTTAATTCTGGCTATATTTTTTATTTTATTTTCATTTATTTCATTTATTTTATTTTTATTTTATTTTTTTATTTAAAATTACAAATCATTATTTTATTGTATGTATATTTTATTTTGTTATTATTTTATTATATTAAAATGGTTTTTATTTTATTTATTTATGTATTTTAGTTTTTATTACAAAATTATACAAATGTATTAATTTATTTGTTTTTTATGCATTTTATTATATGAAAAATTATTATATGTAAACATATATTATATTAAAAATTGCTATATATAAAATTTTGTACATTTTATATTTATTTAATTGTTTTTATTATTCATCAGCCAGTGAAGACATTTAACAAATGTGTTTCTGCCTCTAAAACATCTTTGAAGGGTTAAGATTACTATATAGCTTTAAAGAAATTGATTTTTTTTTTCAAAGCTTTGCATTTACATTGACTTTGCATTTATTGATTTTAATGTGCAAATGTGAATCACTACAACATTTTCCAGTACTGCATATGGTTGCGTAATTTTAGATGATTCATACAGGTGAACATCTCATAAACCGCATTAGTTTTCACAAGGGCCTTGTTTTGCTGTTTCAACAGATTCAAATGCTTAGTCAGCCCAGTAGAAGCTGATGTCTTCATTATAGAACTTTTTTGCTTTAAGCTAACGAAACAATATCTAACTTTTTTTTGTGTGTGCCTTAACTCTAGGTGGAGTCCCGGGACACGCTTAACAGCATTGCGCTGAAGTTTGACACGACTCCCAACGAGCTCGTCCAGCTCAACAAACTCTTCTCTCGTGCTGTGGTCCCTGGCAAGGTACCGTATAGTCTTTTAATTTTCAGAGCAGATGGTCTCTATGTCCAGCTGAACTCTCTTTCAGTCAATTGCGTTTCCCAGAGTCTAGTGTAAAAAGGGTAAGGTAAAAAATATGCCCCCTCTGAGATTTCAAATGCCTTTTTAAGCAGCAGATTCATCGTGGTGACTATACAGTTTCACAATAATGAGCAGAGATATCATGATCCTGAGGGTAAAACTGGGACCGTTTAAAATTGAGAAATAGTCCTCTGGGTAGGAACTGTGGATTTTGTAGAAGAATAAAAGTCCTGTTTGTTCAGTAAGCTCCATTGCTGAGTTGTGAATGGCAATTTATCTCTTTATTTGACGTTTTGTTTTGTAGGAGATCAAACACTCTATATTCCTTGATTTATGCTTTTAATATATATT
Source organism: Enteromius mattozi (assembly GCA_032359235.1). Classification (NCBI taxonomy): domain Eukaryota; kingdom Metazoa; phylum Chordata; class Actinopteri; order Cypriniformes; family Cyprinidae; genus Enteromius; species Enteromius mattozi. The sequence goes on along the minus strand of JAUMHE010000027.1, from coordinate 917,680 downwards.
TTTTAAATGTGTCAGCATGTGTTTGATTTAAATCAAGTACACAGCAGTTGTTTAAGAGGTGTGGAAAAAGCAGAAAAATATAACCAAGCCTAAGCCAAGCAGGCCAAAATAGGTGATACATAAAGCAAGCCAGTCTTTTGCATAAACATCTTGTGACCCTGGACCACAAAACCAGTCATAAGTAGCATGGGTATATTTATAGTGATAGCCAAAAATACATTGTATGGGTCAAATTAATTATTTTGTTTATGCCAAAAAACATTAGTATATTAAATACAGATGTTCCATTATGATATTTTGTAAATTTCCTTCTGTACATATATTAAAACTTCTGCATTGCTAAGAACTCAATTTGGACAATTGTAAAGGTGATTTTCTCAATATTTAGATTTTTTTGCACCCTCAGATTCCAGATTTTCAAAACGTTGTATCTTGGCTAAATATTTTCATACCCTAACAAGTCATATTGCTGTGTTTTTATTACGTTGATTCAGGTATGTATTATGGTGGTTCAGAATTGAAATATCTGGGGACTGTTGCTAAAAGTTGTCTGATCAGTCTGCAGGAGTATGCTACAGTCGTTCTGACCGTGGTGGGCTATAGATCAAATATATATATCAAACAAATCCAAAATGATTCTAAATGCACATGAACTACAAAGAAAATATTCACCATTGATAAAGTAGGAGGGGGCCTCAGGAATGGCCGTGGGGCAGAAGCCGTGTCTGAAGCCTCAGACTGTGGAGGTGCAGCAGTGGCCTGTGATGAGGTAACAGTGGCAGGCTGTGAAAACAGCAGCAGAAGAGCATGAGATGTAGTGAAACAGCACAACAGCATTGTGATATGTGATGCAATATTACGACATTTTTAAATATATCACCTTGGTGGTGTGGAATCCACAACTGCATGCCGTGGACCCACCAAAGAGGGTGGTCTGTCCATAAGCTTGCAGGGGGCATTTCTCAATCTGAAAAATAAGAATTTTACTGTTTACTGATGGTCTGCACTATTGTCAGGTGACCTGCATACTCCATAATATACAATGAGATACGGGTAACTTCACCTTCTGGTAGAGGTCGTACCACTTCCGCTGACGTGGTGCTGGTCTGTTGCCTCCAGGAGGCCAAGCCCCAGAGCTGGCAAAAGCTCTCAACCTGGCCATCCACTCGCCATCACTCATGGCCTTGTGGCTCTTTGGCTTGGTGCTCATCTGAACATAATATAGAAATAATTGTAAATAATGTGCATTTTTGCAAGTACTGGACAACTACACAAATGATTTCAATTTGTTTATAACGATACAATCATATATATATTCAAGGTCACTGAATAATGGCACCCATTACAACAATTATAAAGATTATTTTACTACAAATAAATCAAAACAAGGTAACACTTTATTTTAAGGTGTTACACTTCAGTTATACTTGCAAATATTTGAGTATTAAATTACTACATGCACTTACAATAGGAGTAAGATTAGTGTTTGCTTTGGTTTGGTTAGTTGCATCCAATTATGCCAATTTACTGTTATTTCTATAGTTACTACATACAGTATAGTGTGTAATAATGACAATGTAAAGTGTAACCCTCCCCCCAAAAATAAAATGCATGTTGAAAATATGCCCTACATCAAATCCAACAAATGCAAAACTGATATAAAAATGCATTTGTTAATGCAACTGCATCATTTCAACTACCTTTTACACAGATGTGAACTGTTTTGTCGAACAGTGGTTACACAGGATTCAAACCAGAGCTCCTAGCCTCTCAAGTACATCTCTGTACTCCGTGAGCTACTGAACAAACCTACCGTCTATGAAAACCCATATGAAGCTGTATATGTGTGAGGCTACAGTAATGTTCAAAAGCATCAGTTTTCAAATCTCCCAGCATATTAATGTTGTTTTGAAGTCATAACATGATATTCTTCAAGTAATTGTGCGAAAATTACACTTTATTAATCGAAACTATTAATAAAGAATAAAAAGCGCCAGAGTTTTACTGTCTCTAGTGTTCATCTCGTTTGTAAATTGCAGTGATATGTACTTGTTGGTACATATTTCGTGTCTCGCTAAAAAGTGCACCAAGGTACGTTTATGCCATGAGACCAGGTAGATTTTATCGTAGGTTGGTGTTTACCATTGCATTTTGTGACAGCTAGAACTTTTTTTTTGTTTTTTGTTTTTTTTCTGCTTAGTCTGCTTTCATTCTTTATCATCCCATTTTTCATATAAGTATTTTATAAAAAGCTACAGGTCTGTCAGTAAATTTCTCTCCCACTTAAACATCTTGGGAGTTCAGAAGTGGTAAGATTATATATTTGAGAAATAAACAGAATATTTTTTAATGCAAAAAATGTATTATATTGACTACATCTAATCTGAAAATTTAAGTGTATATCATGTCAAACAGCATGCCTGCTTGTGTGTTGCCAGTTTCATTAGCCCTTTATTAGTTGTGTGCATGTGAGATGATATCAATATAAATTCTGTGCATGTCTTGCTCTTTAGGTGCTGTATGTCCCTGATCCAGAATACATCTCCAGTGCGGAGAGCTCTCCCTCGCTCAGTCCCATCAGTCCTCTCTCTCCTACCTCTTCAGAGGCCGACCTGGAGAAGGCCACTACAGTAAGTGCCATCTCAATCTTCATCCAGAGCTTCCAGGGGCTTCATAGATACTGAGAGGACAGGCTTACGCTTGTCTGTGGCGTAATGTTAACAGCACATGTTTTTTTGTCTAATGAGCATGCAACATTTTCATTTAGCTTTTTAATGTGCAGTTCTGAAGTACAAAAGACTGAATCTGATACTCATTGTGATGTATAAGCATATATTTCAGTTATTTGGAACAGGGATGGAGAAATTCAATAATCCATGTAATAAGTTGGGTTTCATTAAGGGCCGCTGAGTATGATGTGAAGACTTATTCAGCTCAAACTCAGCAGGTTATTAAATGAAACGGCTTGGAACATGGTTTCACACTAATTCAATCTATGTCTTAATTTATTCAGTAAACCATGTAAAGTTCAGTAAAAGTGCTGTAGACTATTACTTTGCATACCTTGCATTTTTACATCGGTTCAGTTATTTTCCATTTATTTTAACCAGCTTTTTAATTTGTAGTTGTTGAGCTGAACCTGTCCAATTAAATTAGGAAAGAGGTCCAAATCAGCATCCAAAGTCCTTTGCATGCTTGAAAACCTTTAAAAGACCTGCTTTGATCGATATGTATGTACATATTTATTCAAATTCAACTTGAGTTGATTAGAAGAATTTCTGCTTTTGTTTTGTTTTGTCTTTTTAATTTTTTGTTTTGTATTGTCCCCTCTTGTTTTTTTTTGTTTTTTTTCACTTTTCCTTGTCCTTTTTTATAATTTGTTTGCATAATTTGCATAATTATTTGCATAATTACTTTGTTTTGTCTTTTCTTTTTCTTTTGTCTTGTTTTGCCGTAGTTTGTTTTATCAGCGTAGTGCTGTCAAATGATTAATCGCAAGTAATCACATCTAAAACAAATGTTTTTGTTTATGAAATATATGTGCGTGTGCTGTGCATATTTAACTATGTGTAAATAAATACACATACGTATTTTGAAAATGTTTACATGTATATATTTCTATAATTTCTATAATTTATAATATATAAATAATATACAAATTTAATATACAAATATAACATAATTTTCTTAAATATATAAATGCATGTGTGTGTATTTATATATACATAATAAATATACACAGTACACAAACATATTATGTGAACAAAAACTTGTATTTTGAATTAATAATTTGACAGCACTAATTTTGCGTCAATTTACTTGTTAGGCTTTTTCCTCTTCTTTTTTGCTGCCCCTATTAAAAATATTATATTAAAAAGTCTTATGTACTAATTTTATATTTGTTTGAAGCTCCAGTCAGCATTAATTATAAATAAAGTAAGAATATTGCTATCAGATTCTTCAATATTTCCCCTTTTGCACTCAAAACAATAAAAAACAACTTACGTATTTGGTACATCATAATGTTGAGTAAATGATAATTAAATTGTGATTTTTGGATGAACTATTTCTTTAGTCTCAAACTGTTTTGTGTCCACAAGGGGGTGGTGATGAATTTCCGGTTTGGGTACAGCGGTTATTCCTTTTGATTCAAGTAATTGTTGTATTCAGACAGATTGCATTCCTCTCGGCTATGTTTGTCCCTAGTTGGTGATATTGGATGACAAAAAACATTGAAGGTATCTTTGAAAGATCACCATGGCTACTTGTGAGCTCATCTGTCCTTGTGTATTTTAAGGTTCTTATTTGTGTCCTGGACTGCCGTTTTTGAGGTTGCCAAATGGATTGTGTCACCTCTGTTGGATTAGTGTGTGTCCCTGTGTGTAGTTCCGGCTCCATATGGTCATGGATTTACTGGTCATGCTGCCCATTGCCAGAGATTCAGGGGTACACACTTGCATTTCCTTATGAGTCATCAATGGATAAAGCATGCAGAGGCACACTTGCACTCGCTTCTACTAACTTCACATGTATTCTGGTATTAACATGCATCTCACGAATAAGAATGCACACACATATCCCTGTAATTTTAATAGCCTGGAGTTACAGTACCATCACATTACATGAAAACACGTGCTGTCACATGAACATTCATGCAATATTCATGTATCTCATGCATTTCAGCATACTGATTATACACACACAGTGGAGTGCATCTAAACTGTGCAGTCAGTCACAGCAGCCTTACATTTATATAGTTGTCTGTGGACTGTAGACATGTAATATTAATGTGCTGGGGAAAACATGCTATGCCGTTAAGCAGAGCATGGGTTCATCATTTTGCTACATTCGTGTTTACCTTAAAGGGTTAGTTCACCCCGAAATGAAAATTCTGTCATTAATTACTCACCCTCATGTCGTTCCAAACCCATAAGACCTTTGTTCATCTTCGGAACACAAATTAAGATATTTTGGATGAAATCAGAGCTATCTGACCCTCCATAGACATCAATACAACTGAAATGATTCTTTTTTGTTCTGTAAAACACAGATGTTTTGCAGAATGTCCAAAATGCTCTTTTTCATCTAAATATGACCGTCTGCTCAAATCTCATTTATGTTTTGCACATTCACTCTTGCCAGTGTCATATCTTTCACGTTCCATACAATAAAGTTATACAGGTTATAAATAAAATGAGAGATAATAAACCGTTATTTAAAACTTGCTACTCACTGCCCATCTTTTGCAGCTCATTATGAGCATTTTTATTTTTTTATACATGGTGTTAGTAGAGTACTTTTAAATATATATCTGATTCTCAGCATTGCTTGTTTGATCACTCCAGTAAACAACCTGGTATTAAATAAGCATGTGATGTTTGTTTGTCAAGTATAAGGTGCCTCAGTGTGTCAATGTTTCACTGAGCTCTTTGTGTGAGAAGCTGGAATGCATCGAGCGAGGAGTCAGCCTTGTGTTCAGTATCCGAAAATGTGATTTAAGCTCAAATCCAGGAGTTTCAGCTGTTCACATTTTAGCTCAGGGTTCTGCTGAAATGTATGCGACATTTTGTAAAGCTGAAACTTTTATAACTTTTTATAATCATTAGATTTGTATTGGTGTGTCAGCACCAACTTTCAGTGAGCAGTGACTTTCCTTTTTCTTGTCCTATAATGAGCTCTCACACACACAAAGATGCTGACAGTCACTCAACCTGTGCTGCATCATGTTAGGAAACCTGCCTCGGTCTCCTTGGTTTCCGCCTGTCAGCTTTCTTACAGCAGAGAACCCTCGAGGGGATCTACCTTGTGCCTTAATGGGTTGTTATTTCCAAGCCTCCGTGTTATGATGACTGTGTCTGTGTGTGTGAGAGAGAGAGAGAGAAGGTGTGTGTGTGTTTATGTGTAGGTGTTAGAGGATGTATCATAAGCTTCAGTGTGATGTGGCGAGGGCTACCACTGATTGAGCTGTTTCTGACTCAAACTTCCCGACAGGATTCAGATGATGTCCATCGGAGGCACAGCACCCCCGGCCCAGGACACGGGCCCCCTCGACCAGCCAGAGTGGTGTCATCCACCTCCGAGGAAGAAGAGGCACTTACGGAAAAGTTCCTTAAAATGAACTGTAAATACATCACGGATGGCAAGGTAAGTTTCAAGGGAGAAAAAAAAAATTGGCTGGTTGCGTTTCTTGTCGATCTCATCCTGCCTAAGTGGGCGTTTTGTGACCAGAATAATCAATGTGCAATAACAAGATCAATATGTTCTGTCTTTGCTGTGATAATCAAGTCTGGCCATGGAAGGGCAGTGCATGATCCTCTGATGTTTCATTGCCATCTTCCTCTTCTGTTCTCTGCCTTTCAGGGTATAGTCAGTGGTGTTCTTTTGGTCACCCCAAACAACATCATGTTTGACCCTCATAAGTCAGACCGGATGGTGCAGGAGCGAGGATGTGAGGAGTACGGGATCATGTGCCCTCTGGAGGAGGTGCAGTCTGCAGCCATGTGCAGGGAAATCACCGACATCAGGGTCCAAGACCTTGTGCCACCGTAAGTTCTACCAAAAATGAAAATTGTTATTTAATCACCTAAAGCTGGTCTCAACCAAAAAGAATAGAATATTTTGTAGAGTGTTGGTAAACAAACAGTTGATAATCCCCATTAGCTATGTTTCCATCCAAAGATTTTAATTACGTACATGCGTAAAACTGGAATATTGCATAAAACATTTTCCAATAAAGCACTGTTTTCATCCGAGTCAAAGAGAACAAAATTATCACTATCATTAAATATAAAAAAAAACTACGAGAAGCCACTGGATATAATACTTTTCATGAATTATTTGTGCCTCAGAGTGAGCAGATGAAGCACAATAAATGCAGTATTGCTTTCAGAGGTGGATGCCAGCTGTTTGGAAACATAGTCATTTAAGACAATTATACAGCAATACTTAGACGACAGACTTTGCTCAGCCATTTCTGAATGACCAAAACAACATATAGAAGCTTTGAACGAGATCAGTTGGTAAAGTTATCCTGTCTCATAGTGCAAAGTCATGACATGTGCATAGAGGAATTTATTCGTTAAATGTGTTTCCATCATAGTTTATGCACATTTTTTCTTATCAGACAAATGTTTTTTTTAATGCAGATTTTTGGAATTTATGTGCATCTTGGCATTTCCTTCCAGCATTTTTTTTGTGCAATATTTCAAAATGTGAATAAAAATAGGTGAAAAATAATAGGTGAATGGAAACATAGCTATTGGCTTCCATAGTATGTATAACCAATACTACGGAAATCAATGCGGACCAGAAACTCTTCGGTTCGAACATCTCAACACTGGAAATGCATGACTTTTTACACATGATTCATATTCTCTTTTTTTGTCAACCCAGAGATCTGGAGCTAGAGCCTTCTGTAAGTGAGGTGAGCCATCTCAAGAGGGCGCCTCGTCTCAACGCAGCCGATGCAGCACACCGCATTCGTGAGACGGGCAACGACAGTGCCAGTACGGCCCCTCGCAGCACAGAGGCATCTCTGTCTGAAGACGTTTTTACAGAGTCAGAATTTTCTCCAGTTCGTGATGATGCCCTCGCAACATCTTCTGATGAGCTGCAGCAGATAAAGTCCTCCGGGGCATCTTCTGAATCTGTGCAAACCATCAACCAGGCCGCCACAGCCACCGAAGAACCCTCAATGGTCGACAAAAAGGACGTAAAAGAAGCTGTACAAATTGCAGAAACTGAGGGAAGAGGATGGAGGGATAGTGGTATCGAGCAGAGTCTGAATATTGCAGATTTATCCAGTCAGGTTGTGTCTGAGAACGTAACGAGGGACCTACCTGTGGATGAGGCCAAATCACGCACCACATCTGAGTCGCTCTGTTCGGACACTGTGGCTGTTGAGGATTTTGCAAAAGCCTATGAGACAAAGAAGAGCATGGAAGATCAGACTATGCAATCAACCCGTGAAGCGAAGGAAGGAGAGCAAGGGACGTCCAGTGACTTCACACCAGCTAATGAGATTGGAGCAGATGAGGGACAGAGCACAGAGGAAGGTTAGCACACTTGTTAACATCAACACCAAATTAAATATGACCCTTTTTACTTTGTTGACAAGCTTATTACCCGGGGTCAGTAGTTCACATTATCCTTCCCAAAAAGTTATTTGCATTCTGCTGTCAAAAGATGCATGTGTATATTTTTAGGGATGCATATACAGTATAGTAGTCAACATATGAGGTGGATCAAAAAAATTCCTAAGACAAGAATGCTTTTAGGTTTTAGTACAACTTAGATGAAAGGTTTTTTTTTGACAGAATAACATTTTGGGGAAGATAATGTGAACTAATAAGAAAAATGCCATTT
>JAUMHE010000027.1:871641-886063 GCA_032359235.1 Enteromius mattozi | reverse complement strand
GATGAACGGGGCCATGTATTGTGACATATTGGGCAAAAACCTCCTTCCCTCAGTCAGAGCATTAAAGATGGGTCGTGGCTAGGTCTTCCAACATAACAATGACCCAAAGCACACAGCCAGGAAAACCAAGGAGTGGCTCCGTATACACATATATATGCATAATTTAAAAACAGCCAGCCATTTTGAGGCATCTACACTGTGGCAGTGTTATAAGGTGGAGAGCAGATCTTGTCATCTCTGTCCCCCTGGCATTAGGGGTGGGGCATCACTGGATGAGCCAGGTACAGCCAGGCACCAGGCCAAACATGCAAATGTGTAACCAGGTAAAACAACAATAGGGACTTTCCAGCTGAACAGGGTTTTCTTGTTTGGTAGATCTTGTGCCCAAAATAATCAAATGTGTGCATGTCAGCTACCACACAGCTTGTGAAAACAAAAATGTGTTTGTCAAAATCTAACATTTAGTTATCAACTGCCTATTGATCTATAGCAATGTGCCACTGCATAAGGGTCCTAACAGCAATTAAACTGTGATTTTATGCAGGACTGTAGGTTTTGATATTATGAACTGGGGCCAGACTGATTTTTTTTAATGACTTTATTATTCAAAGAAAGCTGGACTTGCATATGTTAGGTTGCCATTTTGTAGAACTGAGTTAAAATATAGACAGAATATCATTAATATTAATCATTTCCATGTATTATGATTATATAAAGCTGTATTTTGACCCAAACACATGTGAATAACTTTAATAAACATACATTGTGTGTGTGTTGCATTGTATTTTGCATTGACCTATATTCAAATCAGGTTAACTATTTCAATAACAAAAAGGTGCTGCCAGGCAGAGTGCCAGAAAACAGGACTGGCAGCTTAGGCACTGCAAGGAAGTCACATGGTTTTACAAAAAACTATTGTGCACCATTTCTGGCATTGATTCTGAGAGCATTCATTTTCTGCTATCTCTGTAAGTCACTACAGCAGCAGACTGAGCTTCAAGTAGTTTTGTTTATTTTAGTTGACTTTCTCATACCAGCAGCAGCAGGATTTTGAGCAAGCTGTAAATAATTTACCAATGACTCCTAAATACACAACATTACAACAGTTCAGTCTATATGATGTGAATGCATGGATGATCACCTCCAAATCTCTAGATGAGAGCATTGGTTTTTATCTTTGCTAGTAGTAGAAACTACTTTTTACCACAGTGTTAACTCCAAAAATACACCCCGATTTTTTGCTTATGTTTTGCTGTCATTTAAGTGGAGGAAATTTCAACAGCAATAGTTGTTTTGTATATAATAGTTTAAAAGGATTTAGGCGTGATTCATGGCATGAGCTAATGCGTTCATTCAGTGCAGTTCTGAAATAAAACATTCATGATGACACTAAAATTTGAAATTAGACTGCATAAAACAATCATACAAAAACCAGAGTAGCAAGAACCCAATATTGTATTCACATTTATTCACAACACAATGAACAAATTTAGTTTATTAACAGTTCAATAACAGATCTTTCAGAAATGTGAGAATTTCTGTGAGAATTTTCTGTGTCCCTATTTACAAAGGTTTGTAATGATGTATTTGTATTATGAACAAGCACTTTATTTCATCACAGGCTACTGGTCTTTTAGAGTGTCAGATTTCTCTTTGTCTTGGTTGGTTGTGTTTTCATCAGTAAAGAGCCTTTCTCTCAGTTTATAGTAACTTCCTTTCTTGTCCATCAGTTCCTGATGTGTACCCAGCTCCACCACCTCTCCGCTGTCAATCACCACGATCTGATCAGCCTTCTCGATGGTCTTCAGCCTATGAGCAATCACAAGCAAGGTCTGGGTGGGGCAGTAGGCCAGGGCCTGTTGAACCTGTACAATCACAAAACATGCAAGAAATATTTTAATAATAGCACTAAAAGAAACAGTTCAGACCTTTGAGTTCATACTTAATTGCCATGTTTTACCATTTGTTCACTTTCAGTGTCTAAAGAGCTGGTCACTTCATCCAGGATGAGCACCTGAGGCTGTCTTATCAGAGCTCTGGCGATAGCGATGCGCTGCTTCTGACCTCCAGAGAGCAGATTACCACGCTCTCCAACATCTGACAAATACAACAAGATTTTACAACCGTGGCATCTAATAAAACACATTTACCATGCTTAAGGGAATAGTTCACCCAAAAACTCACCTTCGAGTAGGATCACCAGGCTGTTTTGAGTCACCATTGACTTCCAGAGATTTTTTTTCCTACTATGGAAGCCAATGGTGACCAAAACAAACTTTCTTCAAAATATCTTCCTTTGTGTTCAGCAGAACAAAGAAATTCATACTGATTTGGAACTACTTGAGGCTGAGTAATTGATGACAGAATTTTTATTTTTGGGTGAACTATTCCTTTAAATCTAAAACCGTTCAAAATGGAGAGAATTAAAAGGCTGGTTTATGCTTGTCTGCCATGGCCCAAGCAGCTATAACCTTATTAAATAATAAATGGAGTAGCTACAAAAATCTAAAAGAAAAACATCCAGAATTGCTCGTAATGTCAGGAATTCTTAACTGACTTTACATGTAAAGTTCAGGCCAAGTTTGTTGGGGTATAGACAAGGTGTATAAATAAAAGACTGAATGCTAGCAATTTTAATGTTCACAGATATAGAGTAAATATTTTCCTTTGATTCCTCCAATCTGAATCATTCTAGCCTCTGCCACAAGACTAGTTACCTGTGTCATATCCATTTTCCAGTTTGCAGATGAAGGCATGGGCATTGGCTTTGCTGGCAGCCTCCTTTATTTTATCCATGGAGCAGTTGGGTAGGCCATAGGCGATGTTGTCTCGTACAGTGCCGGAGAAAAGTACAGGCTCCTGACCCACCATTGCTATCTAAGAGATTATTTAAACTTTTAAGTTCTTTGCATTGCATTAGATGGTTGTACATGGTTCTTTAGCTTATAAGTAGACTCATAGGTAATATGAACAGATGTGGTGTAAAATATATTCACATACAATAATAACAGGTTTGTTATTTCGGAGTAGTCACCTTGCTGTGGAGGTATTTGTGCTGGTAGTTTTGCAGAGGTTGACCGTCTAACAGAATGCTTCCCTGCTGAGGCTGGTAGAATCTCTCCAGCAGACTCACACAGGTGCTCTTTCCCCCGCCGGACATTCCCACCAGAGCCGTCATCTGACCCGGCTTCAACTCCACAGAGACGTTCTGAAAAACAAACAAACAAACAAAAAAATTATGTAAAATATGATAAACCTAGTACATACTGTGTACAGTATCTCACAAAAGTGAGTACATTCCTGAAAATTTCACTGAAACTGAGTTACAGTACAGAGGCTTTCCAAGATAGTTTCCACATGGAACAGGCCTAGAAGTGCCAATCAAAGAAGCTAAGTTCTTGTGCTGTGCATCAGGTACAGAAGCTTGTTTCAAAAAAACAGACACATGACTGCTGACAGCATTGCTTTAGAGGTTGCAAAAGTGGAGGGTAAGCTTGTCAGTGCTCAGGCCTTACGCCACACACTGCAACAAGTTGGTTTGCATGGTTTTTATCACAGAGTGAAGCCCCTTCTGAAGCTGTCTCACAAAAATGTTTGCTGAAGACAGCCTGTCCAAGAGCATAAATTACTGGAACCATGTCCTGTGATCTGATGATCTGAAGATAAACTTGTTTGACTCAGATGGTGTCCAACATGTGAGGTAACACCCTGGTGAGGAGTATCAAGAACATTGTGTCTTGCCTACAGTCAAACATGCTGGTAGTCGCATCAGGTGATGTGCACTAAGGAAAACATGGATTGCAACATGTGCTGTAACATTCTGAAGGAGAATATGATGCCCTCCCTTCAGAAACTGGCCCAAATGGCAGGTTTCCAAAATAATAACAACTCCAAACACACAACCAAGATGTGATGATGAAGCTGAGGGTGATCTAGTGGGCAAAGTCTGTCTCCAGACCAGAACCCTTTTGAGCACATGTGGGGTGTTCTCAAGCGGAAGGTGGAGAATGCCAGCAACAACCTGTGCAGCTCTGGTGAAACTCGGCAGTCAAGCCATGTTCTTTGCATGGGATGGGTTAAACAAAATAATCTTATTTCAAACAGAAAACAAAATTATTTTGCTTGACCCATTGGCAGATTATTTAGCTTGTTTCAAGAAAAAAAGTAATACATTTTTACGTGTTTTTTTCTGAAAACAAGACAATAATTTTTTCTTGTCTCGGAATCCTTCTTGATTTAAGAATTTATATATATTTTGACTGGAAACAAGACAAAAAAATCTTGGCTAGAAAAGTGTTTTTTTGCAGTGTGATGAGGATTAATGAAGTGATCTAAAAGTTGTACCTTTAAGACATTGTGGTCTGGTCTTCTGGGATACGAGAAGGTGAGGTTCTGGAAGTTAACATGTCCTTTCAAAACTCTGGGTTGAAGGTTACCATCGATACTGACTTCAGACTTTCGGTCCAGGTACTCAAACACTTTACCAGCTGCACCCACTGAGTTTAGCATGTCTCCGAAAATATAGATCAAGGTCTGGAACAGAGACGGATAAATATTTATTACTCTTTTTCTTTAAGCAGAATTTTTTATTCTATATTTATTATTTATTTCACACAAAGCAGATTTACTGAAAGGGTCACACAACCTGCTATGTTAAGAGAAATGCCTATTTTAAACAGAGACGTACCCTAATGTTGTCTCCAAGGTCTTGCTGATAGAGAATGAAAGAGACGAGGTTCCCTGTGCTCATTTGTCCATATTGGATGAAGAGTCTCCCATAGTAAAGCATGGCCACCTTCATTCCCAATTCTGTCATCTGAAAGCCACACAAACATCAAGAAGACGTTATCTATATCAGTGCAGTTCATGGAACTTATGCACTTGAAGACTAAAATCATACTAACCCGCCTAACCAACAGGTAAATTGCCCTAACTGTGTCCCGTCGGGTCTTCAGATTATGGGTTTCCATCAAGCGGACATCATAGCGATGTGCTTCACCACGTTCTGTCTTGAAACTCTTTACTGTCCTAATTCCTGACACCGCTTCTCCAGCAGTGTCATTGGCTTGCGCCATAGAGTCCTGAACTTCTTTCGAGAGCCTCTACAAAAGGGCACGTAAACTTGATATAAAGTATGATTCTCAAAGGCACACAAATGATTATTCATCATATTTCCGTTAACCCCATACCTGATAACGCGTGTCATATATGTTCTGCAGTAATCCTGTCAGTGGCGTCTCCATCAGCATCAGTAGTGTAAGCTTCCACGACAGGCTCAGCATCAGATATAACATGCCCAGGGTCTTAATCATGGTTCGCAGAAGGACGTTGACATTCAGGGCTACAGCCCGACCCATCAGAGTAGTGTCTGTGGACAGTCTTGATGTGATATCACCTGAAAGACAGATTTAATGGAAATAATTTGAGTCCATATAAAGAGAGCAACTGATGATGACTGAAGTAGACAAGTTGAGAAAATGCACCAGAAATTGCATTGGATCTACCTGTCTTGATGGTCTCAAAAAAGCCAATATCCTGCCTGACGAGGGACCCAAACAGTTGCACCTTGACTCTGCAAGTGAAGCTATTGATGGCACACATGAACAGGCCTCCACGACAACCTGCACTGAAAGAACTGAGGATCACAGAAAACAGTGTTCATTAAGATACTGAAAGTGCTCCAGTTACCCCTGAAATATATGTGCTTTGGTTTTATTCCTGTAAGTTTATCATTACCAGGTTATCATACTAGACATTTGATAGCATTCTACTGGAAGAATACAGAATATTGACCATTTGTTGAAAGATTTAGCACATTATATTGTAATGGAAAGAATAACCTACAATATAAAGAGCAAACTAAAAGACTATCATAAAATTTGGGATCTTACAATTTCTGGAAAATAACAAATTATCAGCTAAGGTAATGAATAACTCTTGCTCTAATGACACTTTTACATACATGAATTTGGGGGTGGGGGGTGGTTGTTAAGAATAAAAAAATATTTTTTAATGAATATTTTCATGCTATCTTCCATGTCTTTTTTTTTTCTTTTCTTTTTTTTTATACAATAAAAATATGTTGATCAAAAATACTAAAAGTGCATTTTTTCAAAAAAGCACATACTTTGTGATACCAACCTTCCCAAAGAAAACAATCCCATGAGAAAGATAGCTGATCTGAAGTTATCCCACTGATAATGGGAGCCCAAGATGTCTATCACCTCTCCAGTGTAGAGTGGGATGAACATCTCACCTGAAACACGTAAAAAGTTCGTTACAGAGCAGGTTTACATTATAATTTTAAGTTATATGTAAAGTATATACAACAAAATACTCACAGAGAACAGCTAAGGCCAAAAAGACAAAAGCTCCACACAATAATATGTAGTCTGGCCTGTATAAACGGATGACCCGGATGAAGAGGACTCGAGCCCTCTGTTTGCGCTCTTTACCGTTACTCTCTCCATTACCGTCAGGCAGCGTTATCTCCCAAAACAGACAAGCTAAAGCAGCAGCGACGGTACCGACAAGCCACGAATTAAATTTATCAAGGCGATAGTTCTCAAACAGCGCTACGCGTCCGGTTTCGTAAACGGAGCCGGTAAAACAGTGGACTGTAATCCATCTCCGTATCAATGGATCTGTCGCATCTTTATATAAAACAGCTCCAGCGTACAGCAGCGCGCACCGCAGCGCAGATTCAGCCCACTGCCGATACAGATTATAGTCGAGGTTTCTTGAATGAGACTTCAGCAAAGCTCCTCCAAGGTCCAGAGTGTAAACTATTATGATGTCTACACATAAAACACACGCGAACGCCAAAACTTTACGCATGATGCGTGTATAAATCGGTTAACGCTGAGTAACTCGCGCGCGTAATCTATTTACAAACAAAAAACAAAACGACCCTTTCGGGTGTTATTTTCTTCCTAGTAACGTTTTGCTGCTTTCATGAGGAGTACGAGGTTGTCTTCTCTTCACACGGCGCTGGGGCATTTTAGGACACATACATTATTTTCCTTTTACTTTCAGTTTCTGACAAGGGATTTTCCTTCAGCATAAAAGGCTGCGCTTTGCGTAAGCGTTCACATTTAAACCTTTACTCAGTCGATTAATTTTATAGCCATAAATCAAGTCAATCATTTCACATTTGTACAATTATTTTTAATAGCAAAAGAAAGCAGTTGGTTACCCTAAAGAAATGACAAAAATAGCCTAGTAGGCTAATATTTATGCTGCATCTTTATTATAGGTTATATTATTAGTATTAGTTACATGTCTAAAAGTTATATGTTATTATAAGTTTAGGGACAACAAAGTCCCTCTTTTCCGAGAAGTCACAACAGAAAAGCTGCTTTGGTCTTTTCTGCCTAGCAACTGATTAGTCATAGTAATAGCAACACAAAGCCATTTTAGACAGGTAATTAAGTATAATCCATTATTGATAATAATTTGTCGAATATCTCAACACATTTTTGATAAAATGTCAGAATTTCAAAGTTAAACCACTTCAAAACATATGTATTTGTAATATGGTTTATTATCAAACTTTGAGGCAAAGTGAATGCAGCTGTTCACATAACAGTGTGTTCATGGTTTTCTTTTTTTCATGTATGTAAAATCAACAAAGCAATTGATACAAACAACTTCCCAAACATGACATGTTACAAAGTACACATGTTGTTTTCAGTCCTTTAATTCACTGATCAAAAAATTTGGGCAGTTCATTTCCTAAGACGCATTTCTCTTCTGCTCCATCTTTATCAATGGTAACAACATATGCAACGCCTCCACTTGATCCATCCCGACCCATCGCCAGAGTGAGAGCTATAGAGAGATATAAAGAAGATAGCTTAAGCATCTCATGGACGTATTGATTATAATAATTCTGAAATTCCTTCCGTTCACAGTCATTAAATACTATCAAGAAAGTATGAGAAGCAACAGAGTGGCTATACATCTACAACCAGTTTCTTTGCAGAGATAATCTTTCATTTGAATCCATGATATTGATAAAAGAGGCACACATGGGAGAGTTTGAGGTCACATCTAAAACTGTATCATGCCAGATGCGTATTTTTATACTTATTTATTGCCATACTTCTCTTGTTATACTCGTCTTAAATTACCAGTCTTACTACTGTTTTTTTTTTTTTTTTTTTTTTTTTTGTATTGATATTGTTATTGTATGCACTGTAATCGTACCATGACACTTTTAATAACGTACTTGACATTGACTGGTCTACCTTCTGCATCTCCTAAAATTACCTATTTAGTATAATTTTAATATATATTAACATCATGATATTTCTCAAATATGTGTTTGCATATCGCACTGACAAACTTACCGTTCACTACAAACTCTTGACATTCTTTCTTTTTCATGTTTTTTCGGTACTCTGCATCAACAAACCCATTAATGTAAAAACTCCCAGAGCCACCAATAGCAAAGGGCTGCCTGGTCAGCAAACCATTCAGTGTCGCATAGACCTGTTTGAAATGAAACAGAAATAACAACAATATTAATATTATTAGACTTCAACCTCAACCTGTACTAATTATTTTGCAATGATCTTCTATAATGCCTATAGGCTTTAAAAAAGTGGAGCTAACCTGTCCTCCTTTTTTTCTGTCCCACCCTGCAACAATAAGATGTGCTGATAGTTCCTCTTTATATTTGTATGAAATGTTCTTCACCAGAGTAGCAGCAGAGCACACGAGTGGGTCATCTTCCACCTCAATACTGTTAAGATATATTATTATAGCATATTATTCACCACATGTTTGAGAAAATGGAAAGTGTATAGCCTACTAATTAATGTATCATTTGTTCTTTTCATATTCAGTTAAGGACTCAAATTCAGAAAATCAAAAAAGGACTTGTTATGTCATTATTCATTTACAGATACAATATATATATGAAAAAACAACAACAACGACTTGTTTTTCGTATTTTCGATTTCTTACTAAAATTGAAAATGGGAAATCAGAGAAATGCTTGCAGCCCAAATCTGATTTGGATATTTAGTTATCCAGGTTGGCATGACCCGGTAGTTAGTGTTCAGTGACGGGATTGGTTCCACGGCCTCCATAAAATTAGAAGACAGGGAGCAAAATGTATAAACTGGCGAATAAGCAGACGGAGGTAGCACAATCTGAGCAGGTAGCACACAACATCAGAACTCCCAATGCAGTTATGGATATACAACGTATGAAACATATCAAGCTTAATATTCATATTTATTTGCTGTCCAGATAGGCTTGACTTCCCATTCAATGACCTGTCATTAGCCCCGTCCCGTCTGCACCACTGCCCATCTGATGGGTCTTACAGCAACCTTCCTTCACATCAAATACATCTCACTCCCTGATATATTGTGATCTAAATGTCATAATCTATTAACCTTTTTTTTAATATACACAATCCCTTACACAAATTAACATGGTATTACTGTTGTAAAAGTAAGATACAGTAGGTTAACCGTGTTTTCTGGGTGTTTTTATTACCAGCTGTAGCATATAACCAGTTTCACTACAAATACCATGGGTAAACTATGGCTACATGTTTATTATTATTATTACTATTAGGGTACACTTTTAGTACAAACCAGATAATGCTGTGCATTTCAAGGCACTTCAGCTGATGTTACATATGTTTTGTCAATGTTAAAATTCTTTTTAATATATCAATAAAAACCAATGCAGTCATTACCGCATTATTAAAAACAAAGAAAACGACAAATGTTTACTTTCACAAGCTGACATGTATAGGCTTATTAATCGGTCTCTTGCTTGGAGACTCTATCAGGTAACAAAAAGTGTCGGGAAATGACACCTCTGGCCATTCCATTGTGTCGTTTGGCCAGTCACAGATACCGTACAGACAGTCTGACCCAATATGACCAAGTTTTTTGATATATCTTGCTCTGTCGCATAGCAAAAATTATTTGACCAGTCAACTCCATGCTTTTCCAATGAGGGGGAAAGGATTGTTCTCCCCCACGCTGACTCCTATATAACTTTGTTGCTTTAAAAATAAATAAATAAAAGAGCTTCATAACCTTTGAAAGAACTGTTTTTGCTGTTGTGGTCATCAGTGCTGCTGGGCCACCAATATCGCTCTCATACAGCAGTGTTGTTAAGTTCCCTTCCTTCCCTGCCTGGAACGCAATACAACCTGGCGTGATATTTATCAAACTAAAATGCAAATTTTCTTCTCTGGAAAATGATTTTACCGGGATACTTACTAGAATTAATTTGGGCTTCCTTTAGCCGTTATTTGGCAACAATTGATCTGTGATTGGTTTTGTTGTGCAGACTTGGTTACCCTCTTTCAAAGCTACTACGAGGTCATGCCAACCTGGATAACTAAATATCCAAATCAGATTCAGGCTGCAGGCATTTTTCTGATCTCCCATTTTTTAATTTTAGTAAGAAATCAAAAATACGAAAAACAAGTCGTTATTTAGTTTTTTAAATATTGTATCTGTAAATGAATAATGACATAACAAGTCCTTTTTCGATTTTCTGAATTTGAGTCCTTAATTGAGTATGAAAAGAATGAATGATATAACACAGAGGTCTACACTAGGGCATTGGTGGTAAATACCTGTGCACATCCAGCTGGTAGTTGACTATCTCAGCAATGGTCTGAGCATCTGCTGCTGATCCAGACAGAGCACAGTAGATCTTATCATGCAGGAGAGAGAGCTTGTTCATCACACGATTCACCACTGTCTCACTGAGAAACATTTCCAAAGAAACAGCATTTTAGTGTTCACTGAATAGAGATAGAGTCACAACATTATCAAAGAATGAAAGTAAGAGCACAGTCAGTTTATATCAATGTTATTTCAAATAAAAAAGGTCCTTAGTATATTATTCTGATATTTTAAAGTTTCATGGGAAGGTTTTGTACTGACTGATAATACAGAGTTCAATCTAGGGTCTCTTACCCCGCAGACACACGCGAGTCTGAGCCAAGAACAACTCCACCGTCAAAAGCAACCGCGATGATAGTCGTCTAAAATGACAAAAAGCATGCAAAATCGCATTTATGTTAAAATAATACTTAAGACAATTGTTAAAAGCGCTTACTTAAACTGTAATGTGCTGAAGCATTAGATCGTATACGATCTGATCTATTTAACGTTATTTTTCAACTGCGAAACTCAAACCACGAGTGTAACGTTATGTCTAAAATGCAGCTTGAAATAAACCACTCGTTTATAACCTTAAAAGCCCATGAGGCAAATAACTCACCCCGGTTTTGACTTCTTCGGATAGCCATTCTGGCTCTGGAAACAGTTCCTCCGACATTTTGAACGGATGGAAAGCGACTACCTGTCCTGTGCAAACCTGCCTGCGCGTGACACCAGAAGAGACTCGATACTCGATATCTCTGCGTACCTCAAACGAAGCTCTTAATAGCGAGTGAAAATGAATTAAACTGAGGAAAGAATCTTAGTTTTGTCGTATTGCAGGCCTGCAGCATTTTAGTGTGGCTACATTATTCCTCCATTTTCTGTCTGTAACAGAAAGTGAAAGAAAGTCACTTCCCACTTAGCTCAGCTCATCCACTGAGACAAGGCATATATGCAATATTACTACCATTTGCAAATAAAACGGGTGAAAATGTGATTATTTTTGCCCCAATGCATGGGGGACACGTTTTTTTTTAGTTTAATACCTTTGGATTTTATCTATATTTATTCAATTTAATGCTTAAATTTAAAGTACCTTATTTGCTCTGCTGTATTTACCCATCATTTACTCACCCTTGAGTAGTTACAAACATGTATGAATTTCTTTGTTCTGCCGAAAACAAAGGAAGATATTAAAAAAAAAGTTTGTAACCCGGCTTTTTTGAGTCACCATTGAATTCTATAGTCGGAAAAAAAATACTATGGAAGTCAATGGTGACCAAAACAGCCTGGTTACAAAATATCCTTCTTTGTGTTTGGCAGAACAAAGAAATTCACACAGGTTTGGAACTACTCAAGGGTGGGTAAATTATGTCATTTTTGGGTGAACTATTCCTTTACACACAGAATGTTGTTTGAAGTGTTAGAATATTTTGTCTAAAACTGGAGGATAATCTTGCGCAGATCCACATATACATCCAAATAAATAGATGAGGCCTTCCACGTGTCACAGTCATAGAATGAGGGGAAAGATGTAAGAATAATTGGTGATTCATAGATGTTTGTTTTTTTAAGTACCATTTTCCATTTTGTATAGCTTGGGTGGACGTTTCCTTAATGCGTTGTTCAGTTATGCAATACAACCAAATGAAGTAATCTGCTGACATATTATGTAATTTGTATGTAAAAATGGACATCACACTGAAAATAACTCTTTTATATATTTATTACAAAAGGGGGTGAAGAAAATAATCTTCAGAAAAAACACATCTAATCACAAAGTAGTGATATTTGTAAAACCATCCAGTCTGGTTGTATAGTTTTTTGTTCTATTCATCATGGAACTTGGGTAGTTTGTCTCCAGGAACAACTATATGCTTGACTTCTGCTTCAGTGATCACAGCCAGGTGAACCACACCACCGCTAACATTGTCCCGACCCATAGCCAGAGCCAGAGCTGTGGAGACAAACATTAGCCATTAGCTCTTTCAACAAAGCTTTTTTCACTGTGCAATAAAATGTCAATATATATATTATTCCAATTCTATGTACCATTGGTTGAGAACTGTGTAGCCTCTTCTAAAGTCATGTCAGGCTTGAATTTGGCATCCACATAACCATAGATATATGTGCTGCCAGATCCACCGATGGTGAAAGGCTGACTGAGCAGCATTCCTCCCAAAGACACTACGTATATCTGTGCAAAGACACAACATTTGCAAAAGAGAATGTCACGCATCTGCTTTGCAGAGGTTTGTGTAACATTCAGTTAAACAGACAATGACATAATTTTGCTGTACTTTCAAACACGTGCTGTTAGTATTATATTATTCTCTTTATTATTTTTATTTGCATGCCTACAGCAACTTTGAGAGTCACATGTGAGTGTGATGCAGAAGTGTACTCATATATTTTGACCTTGTCCATAGTATTAGTTTGTGTTTAGTAGAACATCACCTGTGGTCCCTTTTTCCTGTCCCAGCCAGCTGTGATGAAGCCTGCCTGCAGCTCTTCTTTATTGTTATAGCAAAGTTCCCTCATGATGGACGCTGCAGCTTTTACCAAAGGAGGAGATTCCATCTGAATACTAAAGAAATACAACAGACACACAGACAATTCATATACTATATTAGCTTTTCTTTAGGATGCTCCAAAAAAAAGAAATGCTACCGAAATAAACAGACCTGTGAAAAGACAGCTGGAATTTGGCCATTTTGGTTACAGCCTGTGCATCTGCCAGTGATCCAGCTATGCAGCAAAATATTCTATCATGAACCTGGATCAGCTTGTTGATGGTTTTGGAAGACACATAGGACCTGTAGGTAAAGGTTATATTGTATTTAAAAGATGAATACTTAAAAAACAAAAGTGCAAAAATTATACTTTTAGGGGTACGACAGCTTGCCATTGGCGAGGTAGGCCTACCCGCAATCGGACACCTTTGTACCTTCTTTACCCCTAAAGGGTTCATTATAGTACCATTAGAGTACATATTACTACCTTAAGGGAACATTTTACAACTCTTAAGTTACTAATACGCATCTTGTATGGGTAAAGAAAGTACAAAGGTGTACCTTTTAGGGACAAAATCCAGTGACAAGCTGTTGTTCCCCAAAGGTACAATTTTTGCAATTTTTGTGTGTGTTATGAGATTGAACAATTTGGTGGAAAATACTTACTCTCCCATAGAAGCTCTGGAGTCAGACCCAATAATAACTCCTCCATTGAACTTAACGGCAAGAATAGTGGTCTAACAAATAAATAATAATAATAATACATACGTTTATTTTTAAATATCATTAATATATAATACTGAATACATTTTAATAAACATAAAGAATTATATAATATTATGTTGTAATGAGTTATTATAATGTATTACAAAATACATATTTAAACATCACACAAATCCCTTATTGGCCAACAAAAAATCCTATAATAATAAAATTACACATGTTACAATTATTCAATAACAAGAATAGATCAGGTAAAGAAGAGGACAGCCATTGAATAAATGTGCTGAAGTGAGATTTAGTGACATCTGTGGTCAAGAGGAAAATTAATCAAGGAAGGGAGAGAGGCTTTCTATAACTGCAGCCTCTACCATTATTTTATATGCGAAAATGCGTAAAATAAGTAGGAATGCATGACACAGTCCATAATTAAATCTTTAGATCTCTCCAAATGGACGTTCAAGACTATTCTCACCTTCACGAATAAATGACACAATCTCTCTCCTCGAAATCGAAAGTAACTTTAAGCTACGCTACACTTAA
>JAUMHE010000027.1:841990-857643 GCA_032359235.1 Enteromius mattozi | reverse complement strand
CAAATATATTATGTAAAGAAAAACTTTTATTTTGGATGCGATTAATCGCGATTAATCGTTTGACAGCACTAATTTATTTCTTTTAATAATTTTTGTTTATTTATATTTGATTTTGTGATTCTAGCTGTCTGAAAGCTACTATTAAGCTAGCGCTTAGACTGTCTGTGTTTTCTTTTGCAGTTTGAATAAAAAGAAAAAACCAAGAATCTGAGTCTGTCAACAGACCTAGCCACAATGCTTAGTGATGGTGAAGCTAAAGAACTGCTGTCATTTCTCACTCTGGAGATGAGAGCTGATGTCAAAGGTCAGGCCACGGGATACATCCTGGGCCTCACAGGAAACCGGGATGGGTGCCGGTACCTGCGGTCCAAGCCGGACTTTCTCAAAGCCTTGGTGACTCTAACCCGTGACCCCTCAATCGCTATTGTCAAGGACTGTTATCATGCCCTGATTAACCTCTCAGCGGACGAGACTCTTCACCAGCCTTTGGTCAAAGAGACAGACTTACTGGCTATACTGTTCCACAACCTCCTGGACCCGGAGTATATGTTTGCAGATCGGATCTGTACTATCCTCAGTAACCTGAGCCGACACGAGCGGACGTGTAGAGATGTGTTCAGCACTCTGCAGGAGCAGAAGATCGGACTGGACAAAGTGGTGGAGATCTTCTGCACAGAGGGGTTCAATAAGAAAGCTTCACTTCATTATCTGGGACCTCTGCTGTCCAACCTCACACAGCTGCCCGAGGCACGACACTTCGTTCTCGACAAGGACAAGTAAGCTGTGCTAATAATACTAGAGTACTGAAGGATTAATACATAATAAAACTGTACTAATCATAGTACTATTTCCAGATCCATGGTATGCAACATATTACTGTGGTACATCTCCAAAAGCACAGTAATACAGTGGTACTAGACAGTGTGACATTGATTGTTTTTGTTTCTACAGGTGTGTGATTCAGAGGCTCCTGCCGTACACACAGTACGAGGAATCCACCACCAGACGAGGAGGGGTGGTGGGAACACTCAGAAATTGCTGCTTTGACTATAGTAAGAGATATTCATCTCAACGCTTGTGATTGGCTTAATAATCTGTGGTAATAATCTGTAATAATCTGTGGCGATACCGTAAATGAATAAGTGTAAATGTGAAGGGCATGTGATTTAATTTCTGCGGATTTCAGGATTAAAAGGAAACCCAATGCAAAAATACAAAGACAAGTGAATAAAAAATACATTTCATTCCCATTAAACATGCTTTTGTCCATACAGGTCATCATGAGTGGTTGCTCAGTGATGCGGTGGATATTTTACCATACCTTTTGCTACCATTGGCTGGACCGGAGGAGCTCTCAGAGGAAGAGAACGAAGGTGATGCTTTTTACATCATCTGGATATTTATGCCCTCCAGGGGCCTGTTTTATGAAACAAGTTTACCAGGCCTATTTTAGTAAGTCTGACTTGTTTTGAACTAACTGAAATAAACCTGGCTTATTTGGTAAACTTGTTTCATGAAACAGGCCCCAGATCTAAGAACCATTTGTAGTGTGGAAACAAAAAAGCATTGCGTTTCTTTCGTTTGTCCAGTAGGTGGCGCTGTTTACTTATTTTGATGACACGCAGGTTGAATGTTAATTGTGTTTCCCACAGCATTTGTAAGGAAAATGGAATTACAGCAGGAAGTTGTGAAGTTGCTTAGCCAGAATCTTTGTTCAAAGTTTGCGGTTTCATAAAAGCTGTTTGAAGAGTTTATATGTTCCATATTTTCAACTTGTGCATGATGCCTTTCTGTCCAAAATAGGAGAGAAGACATATTAGTTAATAAGTGACCTTATAAGACCTTTGTGAAATCCTTTCAAAGACTATGTAAATATAGCTCAAACATACTTCAGTCTAATTTAATAAGGGTATGTTTGAACTGTATAATTGGCAAGCATGATTTTTACATATGATTATAATACTAAAGGTCTGAGATTTGAAGAAACTAATAGGATTGTGACAGCAAGCACCACTTTTCCTTCTTACAATGTTGTAAAGGTAAAGTGTTTGATTATCGTGCTGCTATTTTAACAGTACAATTACATTCTTTACATGTAATTGATTTTTATTTGTATTTACAGGTTTGCCTGTGGACTTGCAGTACCTGCCAGAGGATAAAAAGAGAGAAGATGATCCTGATATCCGCAGGATGCTCTTAGAAACCCTGATGCTTGTAAGAACAGCATCTCAAATCTTTCATTCATTATATCTATCATTTGCCTGTATTGAAGTAAATGACTTATACAACCATTCAAAAGTTTAAGGGAACAGCATTTATTTTAAATAGAAATATTAAGTTTTGGAATGGTGGTGCATTATCGCTATATTTTTCTTCCTTTATGTATGTATAGTTATTCTTTCATTCAGCTTCTTGACGATCTGTTCATATTCAGCTTACAGCTACTAAAGTAGGCCGACAGATTATGAAGAACAAGAACGTGTATCCCATCATGAGAGAGTTTCACAAATGGGAGAAGGATCCACATGTGATTTCGGCCTGTGAGAAACTCGTCCAGGTATGGAAACATTTAAGGCAGCAATGCATGTATCATTTGTGGATAAAGCAATTCCTGAATATATTGCAATGAAACTAGACTGTTTTATCCAATATTTGTGGGCACAGCATGTTGTTTATGCCTAGTGTAACTCATTATTAGCCTATTAGGTTCACATCAACGCAGTTCCGTCCATTTACATGATTGCATATCTGTTGCATCACTTTTGCAAGATCGTCACATGCAGCGTTTTCTGTGGATTGTTGTGCTTTGGAAGACCCCAGACAGTAGGCAGATCAGTTCCAGTTCTCCAAAACCAGGATTTATGAGTTTGGTCGAAAAAAGCAAGAGACACTAATTTGGTGGAAAAAGCCTGTTCCTTGCACCGTGGCAGGCGTATATTTGGGTACGGCCCCATGGAAAACATGTCATAGGGTCTCCTATTAAAGCATGATATTCTCCATAACGTCTAGGAGATCCCTTTTGAACTCCAGGCCAGAAGCAGTGGTTCGGTCATTTGCGTCAACCCAACCATTTTAATTAGCGTCAATAAAACAGCTAATATGCCAAATGCAGAACGAGGCTAATATTTATCCAGGATTAATGGGCGCTTTTTCGTAATGCAGCAGTTTTAACTAACACGACTTTAACAGCTATCGAGTTACTGAAGTTTTTCCATGTTGTTGGGTTCCCGAAATTGCTACTTGGGAATGACAGTAAAAGTGAAGTGCTGTCTGGCATCTCATTAGCTCCCGTCCTGCGTCATTACCACTTTCTCTCGATATGCGACTTTGACGGAACGTATTGAGGTCCATTAGGGTTTCATGTGCAATTTTGCGTGTCTTTGATTAAGGTTTTGATTGGAGACGAGCCGGAGGCGGGAATGGAGAATCTGATGGAGGTGGAGATTCCCAAAGACGTGGAGGAAAAACTGAAAGAACTGGACACCAAAGAGCAGGAACAAATGGAAAAGGACATACAGGAATCTGAGAAGAAGCAAAATGAATCTCCAGAGGGCCTGGAGAGATAAACAGACATCTAAGCCAATAAACAAAACTTTACTTCCACAAACAGAGACTCTGTCAAGTCCAGCATCATTGAATAAAAAGATCTGAATGAAAATGAATACCTGAGGATTATTGTGGGTAGAAAATGTTTGATTATAAATATACCTGGTTATGGAAGAGAACAGTTTTCGGTCTCATTCAGGCTTGTTTATGTATTTGACTAGCAGGTGGACTCCTGGTAGACCATCTTGGGTTTGAGACCATGTGGTATGACCATGTCATAAACTTAAAGTGGTTTGTTGCTGGTCCAAACTGGTCAACCAGCTCCAAAACAATAAAAAAATCACCTTGAACTAACTCTAGCTTGATTTTCCAGCAGGATTAAAGACTTTAAATGCCCATCAGTTGTATCCTTGAGACATTTTGAGACACTTTACTTCACAATCTGTAAAACTTAAATAAAGGGATTTTTAATACCCAATTATTAGTCTTGGATATTACTGTAAGGTGACTAGTAATAACATTAGATTCAACTAAAAACTTACCAATTAATACAAATATATTAATACACAAGTTAAATTTGCATGGTAAGTAGGGCGTTACAGTCGTGTTTTTTTGCTCTATTTCTGTTGCCTAAAATCGATCTTATGTCAGGGAATTACATCTTGTAGCTGCAGGATGGTAATACATTTATTTAATAAAATAACATTATGTACTGTATGTACAAGGTTATAGTTAATACAATTCATAGTTGCGGTTTTGGTGAATCAAAAAACGTTACATCCGTGCTAAACTGCGGTATCACGAGAAAAAAAACAAACACTTTATATCGTTGTAAGACACGCATTGGGTCACTATTTTTGACGCAGAAGGAAAGATCATCCCCAGAAATTTTATTTTAAAGATGATAAATAGCATAAGAATATGACTGAAAAAAAGTTTAATGTTTGAAGGCAGAGTGTCATTAAAAGTCATTTATCTATAAACTCACAGGTGCCCAAGGTAATATTAATCCATTTGACAGGCTGGTGAGTTTTAAAGTAGAGATCCAGGTTTGATGAGGCCCTCTGCTGAGCGCTGTGTAGGTTGGCGGTACTGAGGCGAGATGTTGAGCAGGTGGTAAGAGAATTAACCAGGAAGCCCAGAGAAAGCAGATGGATGTACGCCACTGAAAACAGATTCTACAGCAGGCCAGCGCAAACCAGGAAGAATAACAAATTACCTAAAATCAGTCAAAATAACACTAGCGCTTAAATAAATGTCCACTGGGGTTATCATCACATCGCTGCGGTCCACATTTTGAGATGTCTCTTTCCAACTTCCACAGAAGAGGTCAAATTTTATATTGTCAAACCACAGAAATATGAAAGAGAAAAGCAATATGAGTTCAAACCATGTTTTAGACCAAAATAAAACAGCTAAAAGCCTTAAAGTTGTTATCATGATCCATAAATGGTGCGAGTGCCAGCAACTGAGACCTACTTTGGTCCAATGACAAGAGTTACAATAAGCTGTGTTGGAGAAGCTATTTTTAAACTAAGTCAGTTATTTTAAGTATGTAAAACATTAAAGTTTTTACCAAACTTGTAGCTTAGTTCACCAAGTTAGTAGTAATTTAAAGTATGCACAACTAAGCTCTTCTTAAAACTAGTTAAAGCTACTAGTAACTTGATTCTAGCTCTTTTAAATGAGTTTAACAATCTAATAGTAGAGTACGTAAAACTACATTCATACTCTTGTAAACTAGTTCACCAAGCTACTAGTAATGTAAACTATATTTAAGCTTTTTGAAACAGAAACAATAATAAAACAATGCAAAAATATTTATTATATTAATGATATTTACAGAGCCATATTGTTTCTAGTGCAAAAAAGATGGTTTAACTAAAAAGTGAAATTAAAACCATTGAAATGTATATAACAAAAGACCATCTATAGGCCTAATGTGTTTTATATGAACTGTCCAAATGAACTCTTTCACTAAAATGAATCAGACTTTCCAACGCTGTATTGTTATATAAAAAAAAAGCCAGTATGTTCTCAGCTGGTTCACCTGAGAAGCAAATTTTGTTATCGGAAAAAAGGGATTTCCAAACTCACTGCGTGTTCCTCACGTGGTGACTGGTGATATATTTGCGAATTCTCTCTCACCTTCTCATGAGTTTTAACCTAAAACTGACACGTTTCATATCATAAACCCCGTTGCCCATAAATCAGGGTAACACCAGTGTTTGGAGCGGGAAATAAAGCTCCTGTATCCCACCAGAATAACATTGGATGCCAAATGGCTCCACTTCATGGCGACCTCTGGCAACTGCAGCAGGCACCTCAGTTCACTGACTTGGATCCTCCTCTAGTTTTTATTCCCCTCTACAGTTCAACTTTACTGCCTAATTGGGTTCCTTATACTGACCACAGTGAGAATATCTTTGTGTTTAAACAGCTGTAAACCACAATTGAGCATCTCAGGAGCGCAGTGAACACTTTGAGGGAAAAAAGAGGTGTATGCACACTTCCTCTGTCCCCAATCATCTCATCAAAACGGGCCAGTTTGTAAATCACCAAATTTGATCGTGAAATGTTTAGTGCAGTGGTATAAACCACAGTCTTTCCTGAACGGTCAAGTTCTCCTTTTCTTTGGCCTTCATATTTCTGTCAATGACAGAACAATAATATTTTCATTGCAACCTTGAATACCGCAGTTAAAAGTCCAGATCGTCATTTATATCTGCCGCACTCTTTAAGGAGCATGTCGAGTTCAGTACTTTTGCGGCATGATGTTGACTGCTATATACACTACCCATTCAAAAGTTCAGAGTCAGTAAGATTTTTTTGGTTTTGAAAGAAATGAATACTTTTATTTGGCAATGACTCGTTGAAATGATCAAAAGTGACATTCTCGAGCAGCAAATCAGCATATTAAAATGATTTCTGAAGGATCATGTGACACTAAAGACTGGAGTAATAATGCAGAAAAGTCAGCGCTGGTCACAGGAATAAATTACATTTTAAAATATTCATCGAATCGAAAATTAAAACGTTTAGGATTCTTTAAAATACTTACTAAATACTAAAAGGCCTATATTAGAGATAATAACTATTTTAATTATTGCTGTCAAATGATTAATCACATCCAAAATAAAAAAAATTGTTTACGTGTATATGTGCTGTGTATATTTAATAGGTAGGCTATATATACACACATGCATGTATATTTCAGAAAAATATGTTATGTTTATATATTAAATACATTTATTTATAATATATGTATATATCAATACATACAGTATATAATAAACAGAACACATATGCAAACAATAACTATTATTTGTATGCGATTAATCATTTGACATCACACATTTTAATGTAAATATATTTAAGATGTAAGGAGGTGAATTTCATTATTCGACAACAAACGTTTCTATTCGGTCACACAGACCAAAGTTATTACTTCAGGTTGACATTTGCCATTAAAGTGGGAGGAGGAATCAAAAGCACATGTGCATTAGTGCGCGTCACAGTTTAGCGCTTTGTCAAAGTGAAAGTTTCTGCCCATTTTTCCCACGAATTGCCTTTTAAAGACCTGTGATGTTGCGCTACCTGGGCCGCCCCAACCGGAGGGTCACGGAGCTCCGCTGGCTGATGAAGATGGATCGAGGGGCGTCAACAGCACCGGGAGTGTCAGCATGCGGGCAAACATGAGACAAGTTGAAGTGATTGAGCCCAGTAGTGCCGTCCGTGACACGTTGAGTGGCGCTGTGGATTCTGCGGCTTTTGCGCTTCCGCTGTTAAACGCTACCTGATCCTTCAGCGGGATCGAGAGGCCGCCGTCAGCCCGGTATCCCTTTCAGTCTCTGAACAAAACACAATCTAATGCAGTCAGTGAAATGCGGGACCGGCCAAGGTCGTCTGAGCCTGTCTGAGGAGAAGCTGGTCACATTGGATTTGTCCTCAGTGAACTTTTAAGATTTCTGCAAAGAGTACATTTAAGGTAGCCTACTATACATCCATATTAAGAATAAACTTACAAATAAAATAAATAATAATTATAATATATAAATATTTAATAGAAAAATATCTGAACAGTAATTTCACTAAACTTGTCAGAAACATCCTATTTTAGCCTAAAATAAAAAGATATTGTATTGTGTCTATATTGAGATTCTTCAGTTTTTTTCTTTTTTTTCATTCATTGCAAAATAATAATAAACCATCATTAATAAAATAAATAATATTAATAATCTATTTATACAACCTATATGTAAAATATTTAAATACAATAATCATATTGTTTAATATTTAATAAATATACAAGTTTTTCTTATATACCCACAATCCTACATTATGTGTATTAATAATAATAATAATAATAACAAGAATAAAACGTATGTAATAAAAATTATTTAATACATGACGCAGATGGTTGAATATAAGAGTATTTGTTCTATATATATATATATATATATATATAACCATTTAAAGTCATTGACTGATTTCATCACCCCTGCCTCATTCTGTAAAAAAAACAAAAAAACTATTGTTGCATTCATTTGGATTGATCTGGCTAATACTGACCAGGAATTCAAGAGACCGAAACAAGCAGCCCTCAGGAGTCTGAAGGAAGTCAATCTGTGAACATCTCAAAATCTTCTGCTTCAGCGTGAGGTGATGTGCACAGACAGATTTAGATTCACATTTGTATCCAAAAGCACTCAAAGGGAACGAGCCAGTGCTCATGGCGTACAAGCATCTGCCTCCCATTTAGCATGCTGCCTTGAACTGGACCACCTTAAGTGTGATACTCGATTTTAAGAGCTCTCCGGAGGCCACGACTCATTTCAGCAAAGCCTCATGGCTCTCTTAAGGTGGCCAGATTGATTGCATTCAATATGAATTGTATTTGGTTCAGACATACATCAGGTTTTACATTTCCACTAAAGTTTATGACCGCAGTAAATTGATATAATTGTTAAGATTTTGCTTGCTCATTTTTTGTGTCAAATTGATTGTTCTCAGCTTTTGAGCTGTGGGAGCAGGAGTGTGAGAGACTGAGGTTTGGCTGTTCCTTCAGTTGCACTAGAAGATGGGAAACACGCTATTATTTGTGACTTGCTTTATTTATTGTGTATTTTAAATGGCAAAATGTGTTTCTGGTTTCTTTAAAGGTTTGAAAACAACAAGCCAGTCAAGTTTACTTCTACTAAAACATCTTAAAATGTAAAAAAACATGCACAAACATTTTTCACAAACATGCAGATATTTGCTTTTTAAGACGTTAATTGATAGACTGGAGTCATCTTTGTACTGTTTGGACTCTCATTCTGATGGCACCCATTCACTGCAGAGGATCCATTGATGAGCAAGTGATTTTTCCAAGTTTGAAGAAACTCATCTTGGATTTCCATGGCAAGTGCATTAACACATTACATTTTTTATTTTTTTTTTAATTGTTGTTTCATACAGACATTATAATGAACATTGATACAAGTGAACTTTTCACCAGTGCCTCTATAATGAAGAACACATGTATTTTGTTTGTTTTAGGGGAAATGGAGGCTGGAATTCTGGAATCGCGTCACATCATTTCTAAGGAAAAACGTACGCTGGAAGATTACCTAATGAAGGGATAAACTGAATGAATGGAGAAGCCTGCAGATGAATTCTTGAGATGGTGGAGATGTGACTAATTTTGAGTGAGTTTTGGGAGAATGGCAGTGAGGGGGGCCTGTCATTATGCAGTTACATCCACTCTGCTGAAGGGATAAACTCTAATCTAAAGATCCTGTGAGGTCACACAAGGACTTCACAGATGTTCTATCCACCGAAGAAACTCCAAGTCATGATCTAATTGGGTTATTATTTCCTCATTGTCCAATAGGAAGTTTGATGATGTGGCACTTAGAACACTCACATTGGCTATATGTGCACAGATTGAGTCTGGTTATATACACAAGTGACAACTACTTAAAACTATTTCACATTAGTGTTATTTTAATATTATATCTATATTATTACAATATTTAATAATATTATGAATAAGCTTTTATTTTTAGATTTTTTGATTTCATTTAAATTTCGGCTTAAATTTTTGATGCTTTTGCCTTTATTAGTATTTTTTATTTGCATTTTTTTGCTATTTAGAAGTACTTTTATTTAAGTTTATGGAATTTAAGCACTCTAACTTATTCTAGCTAGTTGCGACAGCAGCAATATTCATGTAATATTTGTATTTTATTTAATTTTATTTAAACTTCATTTCAATTAATGCAAATGATTTTAAATGGTTTTAGTTAAATATAACAGCACTAATTTTTATTGACATTCAAGGAACCACTCTGAACAACTAGTTAAAGCAAAAGAGAGCACTTGTCTGTGGTTATATGTCTGTACTTATTCGCCAAGTTTAAAAAGTAAAAAAAGTAAAAAAAAAAAAAAAAAAAAAAAACCTTATGTGATGGAGAACACTTTACAATAGGGATCCATTATTTAACCACAATAGTTAATGACAAATACTTCTAAAGAGTTATTAATCTTAATTAACATTAAAGTTACCATTTACTAAAACATTAAAATCTAAATTTGTATCTATTTAATATACCTGAGTTAAGACATACAACAATGGTAATTTATTAACAAACATTAACAAAAATTAATAAAATAGTAAATTGTAACAAATGTTTCGAGCATTGTTATATAATGAATTAACTGTTAACTAATGGGACCTTACTAGAAATTGTAGGCATTTAATGCAAGACAACTATATTTATCACTACTTCAAACAATATTTGTATTCTTTTCTGAGAATGTATTATTTCCTGCCATTTAAAGCAACTGTGTATAAGTTTTTCTTTTAAAGGAAAACGTCAATATTTTTGAAAATAAGCTAATTTTCCAATTCCCCTAGAGTTATTTGCATTTTGCCGTTTTTTTTTAGCCAATCTCTGGGTCTGGTGGTAGCACTTTTAGCTGCAGCTTAGCATAGATCATTGAATCTGATTAGACTGTTAGCACACTCAAAAATGACCAAAGAGTTTTGATATATTCCCATTTAAAACTTGATTCTTCTGTAGTTACACTGTGCACTAGACCAACGTCATTTTTGAGCAAGATGCTAACGGGCTAATCAGATTCAATGATCTATGCTAAGCTGCAGCTAAAAGTGCTTGACCCAGACATCGGCTGAATGGATTCGAAAACGGTAAAACTCAACTGTTTAACTCTAGGGGAGTTTTTCAAAAACAGTGACGTGTTCCTTAATCCTTGAAATATCAGTTTCAGAATCATTCTAGTTATACACACTTCTGATAAGGCAAATGGCTTCTGTTTCTTTCCTGCGCTCCCCACAAATGTCTGTTCCGGTGAACAGTTACCTAATTCAGCGAAAAGAGCTTCTGAAATGTTTGCGAAAAAGTGACGTCCGCTCACTTAAAGGGATAGTTCACCGAAAAATTTTAATTTGATGTTTATCTGCTTACCCCCAGGACATCCAAGATGTAGGTGACTTTGTTTCTTCAGTGAAACACGAAGATTATTAACTCAAACCGTTGCAGTCTGTCAGTCATATAATGGAAGTCAATGGCTACCAAACGTTCCAAAGCTCTGAAGCGTCAACGTGCTCTGGCACATAGATATAGATGTAGATCCTTATGTATAGCGGCCCATAGAAACAGTCACTAATGAGGCATCTATGCATAGATCTCTATGTGCCAGAGCACACTGATGCGTCACGTGCCAGATGTTGTGAATGAGCTCAGGACAGTCGGAGATCGTGGTGTATAAGAGATAAAAAAATGATATAAATACTGTTCAGTTTTGTCACGAGTATGTATCGTCACGAACCATAGGGTTTAATTTGGTTTCATCTATGTTTTTTTGGACTTTGGAATGTTCGGTTGGCATTGACTTCCATTATATGACTGCCAGACTGCAACGGTTTGAGTTAAAAATCTTTCTTTGTGTTCTACTGAAGAAACAGTCACCTACATCTTGGATGCCCTGGAAATAGGCAGATAAACATCAAATTTTCATTTTTTGGCTGAACTATCCCTTTAACAGTCACTTAACTGTGGCTATAAAAAGTCGCTAAAACACACAAAACTACATACAGTAGCTATAAATGCAGTTTATAAACCTTTGCAGTGTGTAGGGTACGTGGCCATATGACACTCAAGTTCCACCCCTTTACTCTCTTTTATCATGACAGAGCACAAGCAACAGTCCCCCCCCATCAGAAGTATAATTACAGGCCATCTGAAATGAAATCCGGCTAATGTACAACAGACAGCCAGTCCTGCCAACAGTCTTCTCCTCAGACTAGCACTGCTGCCTTTAGGGGGTCTGACTGTACCCTGCTTCGAAGCTCAAAGCACCCATTAACTTATTTTCTTACCGGCCAGAGAGCTGCGGTCCAGCAAACACCACGGTTCATTTTCAACAGCCTGCCTCAGGTCCTGCAGGCTGTAATCTGTGATTGACACAACGATCTCTCCGCCTGTAAGAGAGACCAACTAGTTTTGCTTCAGGATGCAGATCAGAACACAATAACTGTTAGAAATAACTTAAATGCCCTCAAATCAAACACTGATGCATTAATATTAGTATGAACTACAATAATATGCAAAATGATGCAAAAATATTAACATGACATACTGAAAAGACCATTTTGGTTTCTAAATGTCTCTTGAATTTCAATAGTTTCATGTTTTCAGCAGCCAATAATTCGCTGGACAGAACACAATGCGGTCGACACATACCATTTTAACCCTCATTGGAAGTGAAGCTGTGTTTAATGTAGTCTGGGTCATATTTTCTTGAACTTTGTGTAGTTTTGTTAATGGTTTCTGACTTTACATTTATGCATTTGGCAGCCATGATAGCCAAAGAGACTTACCTTTCATTCAAAGTACAGATTTTATCATTTTATGCACTGACTGGGAATCGAACCCCTAACCTTGGCATCACTTGAACAAGAAAAGCATTGGACGCACAACTTTTGACACCAATAATAAAAGATATGGGAAGTGTTGTTTTGTCCTTCCTTATAAAACTGTCTACACAGTTAGTTGCATTTTATTATTTTCATTTAGCACTGTTATTTTTCAGCTGTCCGTGACCCACTTCTAAAGTTGTTTTGAAGATTATTGGAGTACATTTTACAAGTAAACACTATTTTAGTTTTTTAATTAAGAAATTTATGTTTACATGTTACTAGTTGTTTCTTTGTAATGGTTCGTGAAATTTACTAGAGTGAAAAGTGTCTAAATTTTTTTAATGTAGGCCCAAATCCATCAGTTGAGTACAGCAGGAAAACAAACAGAGCACGTTGTAAAAACGCTTCCGAAACCCTTCACATAAGAATCAAAACACTGAAGGACGAGGGAACACCACTTAACCCCCCGTGGGACGAGGTTTGTTCCCCACAATGCAGTGTTATATGAAAATACATTGCTTCATCTTGATTAACAAGCCCGGAAAAGGAAAAATAATAGCTGAGGAACAATTGCCTAATGCTTCCCAGTCTGAATGTGAGTGATGTAGTATGCAACAGAGAAATGCATGGATTTGCACTGGTGCAAACCACTTAGGCTAGCTTATGGCTCACGTTGCTCCGTCCCCCCTCATCTCGGCAACAAACACCCCCCAGCTTCCTGCAGGGAATGCACTTTCTGAACATTGTCCAGGTAAGGATTTAGGGGCTCAGATTTATGACCCAGGTGGGACCCCACAGCTGGGGTGGGGATTAGCCCGGGGCCGGAGCAGGAAGGTTTTTGGGGGAATAAATCAGTTGGTCTCGCAACAACTGAAGAAGACTGGAGCAGAAAGCTGATCATCATGGAGAAAAGGATAAGTGAGGAAAAATTGAAAAGTTATATTTTGAAGATTTTTTTAGCACGAAAAGGCCACACTTAATTTAAGGTTTGTTCAAATCCCAAAGCCCAAATATACCTACTGTAAAATTAAAAGAAACTTGACCCTCTATAAAAACTTTAAGCTAAATAAAAAAATCTATGTAAATCTAAACCTAAATAAAATCAAAATGATTATATAGTTGAAGAATCATGTCTTTTTTTTATTTTTTTTTTTTATTTTTGGTGACAAAATTCATCATTTCAGTAGAAACCCACGCAAATGGAAATTTCACACAAGGATGAAATATATCTCCATGACCAAAAAACATCCATTGTCTAACGTCAAGAGTGTAATGATCTATGACGCACAACTCACAGAAGACAGTTTTGGCAGTTTTTTCCTGAATATAATAATTGTAATGTAATGTAATATAATATTACATCTCACATTTATATATCCCTTTGCAGGGAGTTTGATTAACAGGCAATTAGAATTTTTGTCCAACAAACAAACCAGGAGAGCAGATAAACGTAGAAAAATGGTGTGTATTGACGTTTTTGCGTGGTTGAAATAACTTCTAATGTTCATTCATGTTTATTCTGTGCTTTAACTTGGCTAGCAAAGAGGAACAGGAATCTGTAATGACACAAAGAACCAAAAAAACGTCTTAATTTGAATTTCGCAAAACTCTTGATCTTGTGATATTTCACAGAGCAGCAATACTAATTAGCAGTGACGCTTATGCCTTTATTAAGCTAAAAGAAAACAAATAAAATGAAATATTTCACTATATGAGCTTTTTACTTGTAAATATTCAAACTGATTGTTTTGATTGTATCGATTCTTTTTAAACAGTCCAGCTTGGTTTCAAACCGAGGTCTACAGATGGAGACGCACACACACACAGCCTGTGACAGACAGACACGCTCGATTTCATAACAGTCCCTGCAGGCGGGCCGACCGTCATAAGTGAAGCAGCAGGCTGACAGAGTAGAAAACAGGGTAACAGGAGCCGGGCCAGCGCTGGTCATCCGTCTGCTGCTTAACTCGCTCCCCACATCCTGTTTTCAGAGAGATGCCGATGTCAATTTGCAGAAGAATTGGTGCTGAAAAAGGCAGCAAGAGCCAGGACGTGGGCACTGAGGCATTTTTATCACCCGCTGGCTTATACTTCAACATATCCCTGACAAACCCACATGGCAGAGCTGAGTGTTTAAGGTACGAC
The DNA here is from genome assembly GCA_032359235.1 of Enteromius mattozi. Classification (NCBI taxonomy): domain Eukaryota; kingdom Metazoa; phylum Chordata; class Actinopteri; order Cypriniformes; family Cyprinidae; genus Enteromius; species Enteromius mattozi. Next base: position 843,026 of record JAUMHE010000027.1, on the reverse strand, counting down.
CTAAAAAAGAAGTTATTAATCTGTACAACATCCTTAAACCTCCACATGAAAACTCCCACAAGTGCTGTTTGGGAGAGAATTCTGTGCCGGGGAATCATGGGATACGTGTAATCTCAGCCAGGCCCACAAACACTATTGTAAGTTGTGTTAAACTACTGTATGACCTTTCTGTATTTAAACGGCACAGAAACAGAAACGCGGGGCTGAATATGTGACTAAACGCTAATGATGTTCAATTATCGTGGATGGCCTCTCCATCATAATCTACAAACCCTGTGTGGAGAATTTTACAAACCTCATATTACAACCCAAATTACCTCAGTGACCTTCAACACTACAGGTTATATACACAACAGACTGCGCATAATATTATACTCGCTTAAAGGGATAGTATACCCAAAAATGAAAATTCTTTCATAATTTATTCACCGTCATGTACTTCCAAACCAGTAAATCCTACTTTCTTCTGCAGAACACAAAAGATCATTCAACTTCTGCAACACCAAAGGAAAATGTTAATGACAGTCACAGTAGGTGTGTTTACGTCAATCCAATCCAATTTCAGATTCTGAAAGTTTTACTTAACCCTGCAATCCAATTTGTTTATACGTGCATTACATGTATTCCAAACTCATAAACATTAAAAGTCGGAAAGTAAACGCATATAATGAAAAATGGCCACAGTTCAGTTTTTAAAAGTATAACCAATTGGTTGTAAGTCAATTCAAAACTGACTTAAAATCGTGTTGAACTTACAAAAAGTTTAAATTACTAAACTTATTTTGATGAGGGGTCACCAGGCTCGGTCGTGGAGGGCCGGTGTCCTGCTGAGTTCAGCTCCAACCCTAATTAAACACACCTGAAGCAGCTAATTAAGGTCTAATTAGGTATACTTGAAACTTCCAGGCAGGTGTGTTGAGACAAATTGGAGCCAACCTCTGCAGGACACCAGCCTTCCAGGGGCCTGTTCCATAAACCAAGATTAGAGTATAAGCCAGGCTTATTTCGGTTAGTCAGGCTTATTTTTGGTAGATTC
>JAUMHE010000027.1:790509-819705 GCA_032359235.1 Enteromius mattozi | reverse complement strand
CAATGAAAGTAAAGGTTGACTACTTTGATTGGACTACTTTCATTGCACAAAAGCAGAATGTGGGAGATTCTGATAAACGTTATTTAAAAAAAAAAAACATTACATACATTTCTCATTACATATACATATATATATATATATATATATATATATATATATATACATATATATGTAATGATATATATAAACATTTCATTTTTGTGTGAATTAACCCTTTAACATTAAATAAGAACATACGATTAATAATCCAGGGTCAACCTAGGCACAAGAAGAAGAGGCTAAGAATTTTTGCCTCACACTGAAATACTTGGCTATGAAAAGTCAAAATCCAGCTGAAAACTCCACCTATTGGCCATCTTTAGGATTAACACAAATTCAATCCTCATTTTATTTAGTCACCCTCTATGACTGTACAGTCTTGGCTGATGTTGTCCAAGTTTTAATGAAACCAATGAAATATGTGTGCGAATTTAAGAACTAATGTGACAGAACATGAGATGTTGGACACCCACTGAAAACGTGACAGACGTCTATAAACACGCGAGACTTCATGACAAAAGAAATAACCAAAACAAAAAATGCACAGATCTCATGAGAAAGCAGCATGCTCCATGCTTTCCCAAGGCTGATTAGTACTGAGCCTCACTTTTTTGTTTTATAGACACATTTTTGAGGAGATATACTTACTATTGCATTGGTTAGCGGTCCAGTGAAAGGCTTGGACACAGGATCAATTGTCACTTCCTTTTCATTAGCCATTTTGTTTGGGCAAGTATGTACCCACGATTAATCATACGACAAATGCCGGAGGGTGAGAGCGTAACGCTCAGTAATACAAGACTGAGATTGGGGTTCTTGTGCATTAGCATTATACACCTCATAGCACATTTCTGCTGTTTCAGCTGGTACACATTTGGGCAGGAATTTCAGATTTGAAAACGCTGTGCGTCACCTTGTAGCCGCTTTCTTCGAAATCCTCAAACAGCTGAGAGTGCTTCTTAAAAGCACTTGGAGACACATCGATTCGCCTGTGGAAAACCAAGCAAAAACTACATATTAAAAAGAGGAACAAGGTATCTAAACTATAATAATCCACAAATTGTTTGGTGACAAATAAGTGGAACGTGGACCAGAACACAAATACACCTACCTGTGGATCTCAGGACTCTTCCTCTGCTTCATCATTTCCATCTCTGCAGCTTTTCTTTGGTATATTCCAAATCGCTCATTCAGAGTCAACCCAGATGATTGGAAATGTTGAGCTACGTTAAGAAGGTAGGGAAAAATGTCAGTTGCATGCCACCATTGTTAAATTGTCAAATATGACAATATTTCACAAAAAAGAGAAGGGTCCTAGGTTTGCACCCTGTGGCACCTCAAAGCACCAAGTACAAAATTAAAAATGAAGAATTACACATTACCACCAGCTTATTCTGGCATTACCTTTAATGTGATGTACTATGGTGACTATATGTTGAGCAAATAGCTCTGAAGGGCTTCTGCGAAGCTGAGCAGACTGAATATGCTGGAAGATCGAATGAAACTCCTCATGATCTTTTTTACCAGGGTGCACAAGATCCCGTGACAAACGTCTTTCTTTAGCTAATGCACCTGATGAGCTGAGGAAAAACAGTGATGTGATGTGAGTCATACACATGTACTCAAATGTCATGTTTAAAAAAAAATATGAAGAGAAAAAAAAAATTCAAAATTTCAAATTCATACCTTTCTCCATCATCAGTGAATGCCTTTATACTGAAATTGAACTGCGGGTCTTTCTTTGCTGAGGATTTGGCGGGGGGTGAGGCCTCTCTTCCAGCTGGAAACAGTGGCCTGCCTCTATTCTCTGATACTCTGGATGGAGATGGAGAAGACGGACTGATCCTGCTCTTTTTCTTTTCTTTCTTCTTGGAGGCCTTTTCTTCTTTTCTAGACAAATGTTTCCGACTGCGATAAAGCTCCTCGTCTAGTTCTTCCTCAACATCTTCATCCCATTTCCCGAAGCGCCCTTCAGTTAAGTCCCGCATTGTGACAAGAGTTTTGTCCTTATATTTGGATTCTTCCTCCGTCTTCCTGTCTTTCATTTCCTGGCGATACTCCTCTTCTTCTGCATCCAGAAATGGAAGTCCTTTGTCATTCTTTGCGTCAAAATCAGATGCGTCGAAACCCGCTCTCAACTTGCTGCCGCTGTTCTCGCTGTCCGCGTCGCCCAAACTTAAAGTCTCACCCCTGCCATTATCCCGGTCTGATAAGGGCTTTTTCTTTTCTGCCAAAAACCTGAGGTGAACGATCACAAGTTAATCAGGTTTTTTCTACCTCAGAAAGCAGATTGTTTTAGAAAAATGTTTACATTTTCAAACCAGCACAACATTTAATAGCAAGATAAGAAAGGTTACTTACAACAAACAATAATTAATACATGCGCAAACTTATGGCTCAACTTTTCAGCAATGCAGACACGACTAACCAGGGTGGGTTTTTATTCCATACTTACATCATTAAAACTTTATCTCCTAAATTATGGGATTGCAAACAACCTCATGTAAACGCCCATTTGTGACATTTGAGTTTGAAATTGGTTTCCATTATAAGCTCTATTCTTCCAAGGATCTTTGTTGCTGTACAAGGACTAAACACATTTGAGAGAATGATGATTGATTAAAAACTGCCTGGAGGACAAAAGAAAGAGAGGGAAAACATCCAAAACCGAAAGTAAAAACATACTTTTTGAAAGCGGTCGAAATGGAGGCTGATTTGTCTTCGGTCTTCAAGTCGTCCTTTGATAAGAACCCAAAGCCAGCTGAGCTTGACGTCTTTGCCGGTGGACTTTTACTGGCAGGGCCAATGCTTCGCCACAGCGGACCACCGTTGCCGGCACCGGAAATGGACACTTTGATCTCTGATGGACCGACAGAAGATGCAGCTTTGCGTTTGGGGCTGGCATCGTAGTCAGTTAGGCCCTCCCACTTGCCACTGGGCTCCTCTGGGGTGCTTTCTTTAGGCTTGGATGATTCCTTGCTGGCTCCCTTGCTTTCACTTGTTGAACCCCTTTCTTTGCGCTCTTTAGAATGGAGTCGTCCACTGCTAGAGTTGCGCCGACGTGGAGATGAGGAACGGGAGGAAGAGCTGGAACGTCTGGAACGCACAGAGGATGATCTATCGGAATGGCGCGAGCGGCTTCGGCTTGCTGATCGTTTCCTTGGTGTGTGTGAACGAGAGCGACCCCTCCTAGGGCTGTACGAGTGGTCGTACTGCTGCTGCTGCTGTTGTTGGTGGTGGTGGTCTCTATGGCCGTGCCAGTTGTTGGAACGGTAACCATAGTTGCTGCCACCTCTATGATAGTTACCTCGTGGGTAGTAACCACGCCCCCTTCCCCGGTACTGAAAAGGTCTCCGGTAGCCACGGAAACCACGGTTATACCCACGATTGCCTTGGAAATCTCTGGAAGGATAGTTCCTCTCCCTGCTGTGTGAACGGGATCTTGATCTAGAGCTAACGAACATGAAAGATGGAAAATCAAAGCACAGAAAGGGTACAGGAAGATCAGAGAGCAGATCAGAGAGAGAAAAAGAGAGAAAGAATGCAGTTATGATTCATGAACACTTGATGGCGCTACAGAATCAATATTCACACAAATGGGCTTTTTCTTTCCATGAAGTGTTAAATCACTTCCTGTTCATTTCTGCAACGGATGTTACTCATACAAGCCCTTTACCACTGACTAAAAGATTATGCCGCTTAAATGTATGCCTTCATTATGATTTTCTGAAATTACATATGAAAATTTCATTTAAAAGCAATGTGAATTCATTACCTAAATGTGGCGATGCATAAAGTTAGACATGTGTAGAGCTTAACTATAGGCGCCATGGTCCAAATTTATCAGACTAAATCACACATTTGCTAACAAAAAAAAAAATGTCTTACCGTTTGTGCTTTTTCATTGGAAAACAAGTTAAAAATAACATTTAACGACAAGCATATCGACATGCTGAGCCATGTGTAGTGGAAAGTGGTAGTCACGACAAACAAAAAGAAACCGTTCTTAGCTTAACGCACACAGGTCGCAAAAAAAAAAAAAAAAAAAAGACGAAAAGGGTGTGGTCTGTTAGAAAAGAGAGAAAGACTTAGAGGAGGAGCAACCTTCAGGACAATATGGTATCTTATTTTAGTGCTACTTGAATATTAATTTAATGACTTTATAGCAGTTTAAAATAACCAGATTTCACATTTTAAAATGCTATTTCTAACTAAAAGTTTGTTGCAAAGGAATTGGCTGGAATCTGTTGTATTTGTTTACCTGTAGCGACGCTTCCTGGACCTTGAGCGGGAGCGACTCCTGGAGTGGGATCGTGTGTAGGACCGTGATCTAGACCTGGACCTGGACCGGGACCGAGAAGCAGAATTCGGGGGCTTGGACATCTTTATATTCACAGTATCTGAAAAGGGAAATCACATAAACACAAAGCTGTCTTACTCATACAGTGATGTAGAAATGTGGAGAAAAGTCCTCTAAAAATAAACAAATTATTAAACCTTTATGAAATTAAACCCTTTAAGTGACCAACAACTGATATGCAGAACTGACTTTGAATTGTACAGCTTTTTTAATACAACTGGATAATTCAACAATGAAATAACTGTAAATAAAACTTGTTATTTATGCCTTATATTTATAAGGGCTGTAATCAATAAAATGTATAAACCCCTGTTTTGTGTTCCAGTCATTTTAACCCAGAGAAGATTTTCTTCTTCCTGTAAATGCTAGTTACTGTTATCTCACTGGACTAAAACTTAATTTATATTTCTCACATGTTGTATAACAACTTCCACCCAAAATGTAAAACTTTGTACTTTTTTGGACATTTTCCCCATACCTTGTTGCACTCCTCATCAAAATAAGAAGCCTCAATGTAACTTTGCAGTGGTGTAAAACATTTCTTAGAAATTAAATAGATACAATAATAAAATAAGATGGACACAATGTATGAAAAAAAAAAAAGAAAAATGGCCATATTTCATCAAATCCTACAGGTTTTGTTAAGATTTAAGAATCTGTCAGTAGGGCAGTAATGACACTATACTAATCTGTAATCTAAACTGTTCGAAATTACAGCTTTTTTGTTTGTTTCCATCTACGTTTTAAAAAGTTTTTTCTTCTTCTTTTTAATCTATTTATACACCTAGCTCACAATGATTACTGTTATCCCTCCAGTAACCTACAGCAGTATTGATCATGGTCACCTGAACTTATTCTTCTTTACGGTAACTGATGCAATTCCAAGACATTATTTGTCCTCAAACATAGGTGCTTGCCTACCTGATAAACATTTACCGTAAGTGTGTTTATTTATTTTTCACCTTGACCCACTATTGATCAATTCTGTGTACCGTGTGGACAAGATAAATCAAACATTAACAGAAAACAACTCTGAAAGTATTCAGCAGATAACCACAAAAATGAGAACCAAACTGACGCGATGAACCAGAAAGCAGAGGGTGAAACAGTTTCAGATTCTCAAACACGCAAAACAAACACACTTCCTTATAATATTGTGCAAATTTTGCAGAAGTCACTTGCAATAAAACAATGATGCATTCAGCCACTTTATTTGCAATATATATAACAGACTCTTGTTTTCGTTTCTTACCAGAAGAATATATAGCTCACAATTTCTTACACTGGATGGTTAACTATAACTCTATGAGAGGTTGAAAATCTCAACGCGCTGCTTTTCCAGACTATTGCATTTATCTAGTAACATGAGACGCCTGGGTTAACTGAAGTTGGTTATGCAGCATTATTCTGTGGGATAGAGATCAGGGTGTGTCATATCGCATGAAAGACTTGTATACATAAAGTCTATGGATTTGACAGTCAAATCAAGAACAGGAACAACTGCCAAGCAATTTTTACCCAGTCCTTTGGAGTAAGAGAAAGTCCAGCCCAACCAGTGCAGCTAGTTTCTAATCTATTCAGGAAATACTATGGGAAAAAAAAAAAAAACACATTTGCATTGATCAAATCATCAAGACAGAGGAAACTAACTGGCTGTCTAAAAACCTAGTTAGCTTTCCACCTAGGTAGCATTTTAGACTCCAAATGTACTAGATAGGAAGTTAAATAGCCAATTTACTAGGTTTAGAGACTTTGATTTTGAGAGGTAGCAAACCTTCCTATAGGCTCCAAATTGCTGACTATGCATTGTTTTGCTGTCTAGATAGACAGCTCACTAGATCGAGACATTATGGAAAACAGTACTACTCTTCAGCTCTGTTCAGATGTTAACATCTCAATGCAAAAGTCGAGAAACAGCCATTTTATGAGACGCATTCAAAAACACTTTCGTTTTCACTTCTTTCATGTTAAAGGGTGGAAATAACGAACGAGCTCGGGAAAATACAATCACATTACGATTATAATTTCAATTTGATACGATCATCTACGGTCATACTCATTCAGGATTGTTTAGGTTACAATTCAGGTTTTTTAAAAATAAATAACATTTATCAACATGTTCAGAATAACACATACAAAACTAGCTGAACAACTATATTGGCATTTACAATGAAAGCAACCAAATAGCAAATTAAGCCGCCCTTTTATGCTACAAAAATACAGAATGTTCTTAAAATTACAATTAATTTGCTGCTGTTAGCCATTATGCTAACGCTAGCCCCGTTAGCTCATTTCAAACGGCTAAAAACGCACAAAAGCAGGACCAATCGCAACAAAATAACACAAAACAGCATTTTTATGAGAAACAACAACATAATAGAGCGTTATAGTGTTAAAATGTGTAAAAAATAGACTCACCTGAGGGGCTAGTATGATGTGATTTAAGCGAGCTCACTGTGAGGCGTTGCGCGCACGCGACGGAGGAATAACGTGTATTATACGCCAAACACTGATCAATATACGCCTAGTTTTAAATATACTGATCTACTTTGCACATATAACCTATACGAGTTCAGCTATGTATGGTTTATAAGTAATAAAACTGAGAAGTGGCCATTTGGTCTCCTCAGGAAACGCGAGATGCCTCCGAAGCAGCTCAGACCCACCAGAGCTTCCTGATCAACACATGCGCGCGCACGCGAACGGTTGTGCACGCCCCTTTCTGTTATTCTTTCTCCGTTCGCTTTCATAAATGTTCTTTTTATTTTCTTGCACGTAAATAAATAAAACCTATTACACTGACTTCAAACGTGGCATTTAAAGGTATTTATAAGCCTGATGCACTGTTTACGACACCATCCCTCAGTCCCCTCAGAGTTACATTTGAATACAAATAGGCTACTATTTCCGTCTTGCTTTTTATTAATAAAAAAAATAGCTGCATGTTAATATAACATACGGACATTTTTATTTCTCTGAGCTCTGGTGCAGCATCTACACATGGTGAAACAGACACAGCGCCTCTATTTCAAACACCTGTTGAAAGCTTCTCCGAGTGACAGCTGTAATCAACAGGCCTCAGAGCCAAACACCAGGCACCATTTCACAGAAACACTACCTGTATGAGCCAATCTCTCTCAGACATGTCTGCAAAAATACTATTTTATATATATTTTTTTAGCAAATATGTGATCATACGTGTTGCTCTGCAACACGTGTTTCCTGAGTCTGTTGTTCCAGGAAGTAGTTATGTGCTAATCTCACTTTCTCACATTTGCGAAGAAAGAATGATTGAGAAACATAACTAAGGTTTTTTTTTACTGTAGTGCACGTGGTGTTACATTGTATGCAATTGACAATGACTTCCAATCCTATTATAATCCTATGAAAAACATAGAGATAAACACTCATGTGAGGATGGTATTAAGACTGCTGTCGAGAAAATAGTCATGCAACAAGGCCAGAGAAAGTTCTGGTGCAGATCTGCAATGAGGCTATATCATCAATCATAGTTATATATATATATATATATATATATATATATATATATAAAACTTATTTTTTTAAAAATAGGATTGATGATTTAGTAATATGTCTGTTTTCTGTGATAATACAGGAAAAATACACACACATACAGTATATATTTTGAAAATATTTCCATGCATTTCCATGTGTGAAGTTATATTCTTTTAATTTATATAATAAATATATTTAATATATAAACATAACTCATATTTTGCTGAAATTATACATGCGTGTGTATTTATATATTCATAATAAAAATGCAAAGCATACATATATTTTATGTAAACAAAAAGGTTTATTTTGGATGTAATTAATTCAGATTAATTGCTTGACAGCACTAACACACACAAAGCACATCAAAACTGACCAAATCATAAAATTCTTTAAAAGGTCTGTAATATTATCAGCATGTATCATATGCTAAATGGCACGCTTCAGACAGAATGAAAGATTGCTGCATAGCACTCTTGCAATCCTGTCTGTCACATTGGCAAAATGTTTACATTCCCAAACTGATCTAGGGAGTAACTACACTGTTTAATGTTAGCTTAATTCATGTCCAACAAAGTCTTTATTTTTGGTGTATATTAAAATAGATGAAAACCTACTTTGCATCTCATCTGCCTGGATGCTCATACACATGTCCAACAATGAACTAGAGAATGAAAGAAAAGTAGCTTTTCCATTTAAAAACCACAAGTACATATCTATATGTGCGCCACAACCAAATTTAGAGTGAGTACAAGGGTTCATTTCAATAGAATAACACACATTCAGTGGAATGTTCTGCTTTCTTTGTCTTGAGGTTTTCTGTTAAGAACCATTTTCCATCCTAAATCAAGGGTGTGCTGTTTCTGTCTCCCCACCCTCTGCACACTCAGTAGCTGTACATATCTTAAAGCTATATTTTCTTGTTTTGCAGGCATTTGGCCTTGATACCGATGAAAGTGGCATGTTTGACAATGAGGGTAAAGCTGGGTGTCCATTTCTAGGCTGCCACAAGTGATCAAAAATGATCACATTAAATTACTCTCAAACTAATTCTGAAACATTCACAGGAGAAATGTGATAAAAACATAAAAAAAGAGAAGCCTTACCTCTGGCATTCAGTATAGAGAGAATACAAGAGAAAGCAAAAGTAAATTCAGCCTATCAGCAATGAACAAAGAACTTCCTGTGTTTGAGTGAAAGAGCTACATGCTAAGTCACGTCTTTGCTAAAAGAATGATCCTTTCAGCTTATGAACAGATTTATTCAGCTGGCTTTAAAAATACAACTTCAGATGACTTTTGCCACTATATTAGATCTGCTATATCCTACCAGTCATTACCGAAAACTCGCTTCATTTTACTGACTTCACATGTTCACCACCATGTTTTTATTTTAGCAATGCTTTATAATGCTTTTTAAAGCACATTGGTCAGCTGTTGCTGGATAAATTGTGCTATATAAATACACTTGACACTGACTTGATCCTAATACAGCAACCATGTGAAGTGTTAACAATTGGTTTGTCTGTAAGTGGGACAATATTACTAATAATTCACTGTCACCATGCTCTTATTCAACCATGTACCTCACAATCAGAGGAAGTAGCATAAATACTGTATATTCTCTATGTAGAACAGTATCCAGTAAAATGTATCCAGTAATTGAAAAAAAGACTGAATAAGATTAAATTAACTCAAATGAGAACTAACTAAAATAAGTTAAACAGAATTAAACCAAAAAAAAAAAAAAACCCCCCCCCCCCCCCCCAAAAAAAAAAAAAAAAAAAAAAAATACTGATGGAAACACTGTTGTGAAATAATGTTTCACTGTTCTATACTCCACAGTTTTGTTCTCTCATGCTTGGCTCATTACTATCTATGACATCAGCCCATAAATAAAAATACAGTCCACAATAGTAACCAGCCAAAAGAGTGCAGACAGAGTCTCTGTATTCTAGAAGTTCTAAATATTCTAAAAACCCAAAGAAAGAGCTGTTTTGGAAGCATTATATATCACTTCTGGATAAATAATATATTATGGTGCAGCCATATAAAGCCATTAAAGAAAGCAACACAGTATAAAGCAAATATGTGGCTGATTGAAACATGCTGCAAGACCACATTTAAATAGAGAGGTTGCAAATGAATGCAGCGCACGCACACACTCACACACACTTATCCACACATACCAACAGCTACCAAAACAGCCCCACAAGAAACAACCAGCACATTCTCAGTTGTCTTCACACCTTGCAATGACTCATGGGAAACTGTCCAGTGAGGCTTTATATTGTCCGTCCTGTACACCAAGGGTTCATGACACAGCATATTATTTAACAGGCTGTTAAAGGTCAAAAGTTAGAGACAAATATGCACTTTGGATCCAGAGCTCCGTCAGCCATCTTAGCCAATTCATACTTTGCAATGCAAAATTGTGTTGTGAGGTGATGTTGAAAGCAGTGTTATTTTTGTACCATTTATGTGTTTAGTCTATTTAATGTCTAAAGTCTAATACCAAAGATCAGAGATTTCAGTATGAACACAAAAATTTCCCATCTTTCTTTGTGTCAGCTTTTATATAATATTTTTTATTTTGTTGTTGTTCTTTATTGAATGCATGAGATGTACAACATTGCCCTATGTTTGCCTTATTTTGTGTAATGAACCTGAAAAAAAGGGTTTTATTTCCTCAATAATTTTAGGAGAAACATCTACAACAGCCAAGATGAAGCAAAACTTATAAAGTCTACTGAGCTCTCATGAACAACCTTGGAGCAATGCATTTTTTTTTCCTAGGGGTTATTCAAATCAAACGCAAACCTGAGAGCAGTTTTTGTGGACACAGGCGGCATGCTCTGTCACTCATTAAGATCCTATTCGTTCCTGTCATGCCAAATGAATTAAAATCCAGCTGGCAGCGTCTAACTTACTCATAACTCACTTTGTATCTGTTATCATCCATCTAAAAATACAGTGCCTGAGATGAGCCTATCAGGGCCAAGAACATGTCAGTGGGTGCTGTGATGGTGAAACTTCAAGTGGAAACAACCAAGAACCAATTGGAAATAATAGGGTAAAAAATACTGTCAGTATGTTTTCTTCATAAGTGCAACTAAAACTAAAAATTAGCAGAAAAGGTGTACACCTCATGTCATTTTGGATGAATTCTTCATCAGAACAAATTTGGAGAAATGTAGCATTATATCACTTGTGGGTCCTCTGCAGTGAATGGGTACCGTCAGAATGAGAGTACAAACAGATGATAAAAACATCACAATAATCCACATGACTCCAGTCAATAATCAAATAACATGTTGTGAAGTAAAAAGCTGCATGACTGTAATAAACAAATCCCTCAATAAGGCATTTTAACTTCAAAAATATGAGTTCATAACAATGCTTATTCCAGGTTTTCAAAATCGTACTTGTTAACTGTTGCTTATAAGTGTCCATTCATGCACAGACTCTTAAAGAGAAGGAGAGGATATGAAACTAGTTTGTGAACTTCATAAATACAATATGCATAGGAAAATGACGAGCTGAATGCAAATGACCGATGCATGCTAGTTATTGCAGAGGAAATGTGATATTGTTCAGCAAACATCATGGCTGGAAGGAGTTTAGATTCAGTGCTGCCCTCTGCTGGCTAAAATTATTCACTGCACAGAGATGATCTAATGGAGACTTTTAGTATGGCTGCTGCGTAACGATGTTTATCTGTTAAAAGTTGGTGTGTCAAGCCTTTTTCACATTTCTGGGCTTCTAAGAAGCGGACAAAACGTGAACTGACACACAGCCCCTTTCATAAAGATTTATTCCACAGGTCTGTCATAATCAGGCAAATATACATTAACATACAGAATATCGCCCCCCTTCTGATGCTCCACACGTTAAATAACGCAATAATTCAAGACACACGTTTTTCCTACTTAAAAGAACAGTAACAATACATCATAACAACAACAATAACAATAATAATTAATATCATAACGATAGCCAAACATTGTGTATTTCCAAGTTGTATTTTTCTAAAATTCATCATATAGTGACTCTTTTAAGGTGCACCATGTAACGGGCAGGTGACTTTTTAAAGAAATGCAACAATTTTGCACCATGACACACAGTGAAATAGACAGAGACTTTTTGCAAACGTCTTATATGTATATAAGTGTCTTTTTAAGGTTCCCCTCCACTTCTTTCGCTTCCTCAAAGTGCTTCCACAGAAATTGTCGGTTTCTGTCTTGCTGTGTTTCTAAAGTTAAAGCAGTCTGTCGGTTTGGCACACGTCGGGGTGGAAGCAGTGGTAGCGTAAGGCTTCTCTTCTCCTACAGAAGGCTCTGATCTCTCACAGGACCTCTGCAGGACGAACAAGACAGAATCAAACATGTATAAAAGAGTTCGATTTAGCCTTTAAAGTCAGTTACTGAAATAGAAGTAACTGATACTGTCAAGCTCCCCAAAATAACAAAATAGCTAAATGTTCTTTGCACAAAGCTAGCATATAGCTGCAAAGACAAAGAAATGCACAGCTCATTTTTATGCAGAAAAGACAAGCCTGGAAATTCTGCTAAACGTTTTTTTATGTTCAGCTGAAGAAAGTCAGGTTGGTTTGGATCAGCGGAGAATGATTGTCAAAAACTGTCATTTTTAGGTGAACTAATTCTTATTATTATTCTTACTAATTATACTTATATATAATACACTGATGAAACCGCAACAGCAGTCAATTTTAATTTTATATGAATAAAGCTTTCATAAAAATGCTATTTTAAAAGATTTATATTGTTATTAAAAAAAAAAAGTATAATAAATAAAACAAAAATGTTTTTAAAAAAGTAAAGAAATTAATAAAATGTTATTTATTCACTATAATATTTACTAAAATATTTGTTTGTTGAATATTAATTCACTATATTTTATATACTGAAATATAATCATATAAATAAAGATATATATGACCTTATATTTTTATATATTTATTCCCTATATTTTACTTACTAAAATATAATCATAGAAAAAAAGTTCAAAGGTAAAAAATCCATACGTTTTAAAAAAATATCTGTAATTAAATTTTAATCTGTAATTAAAATGATCTGTTATTATCTGTAAATAAGACCTTTTTAGTGCACATTCGAATAAAATCTAATGAAAAATAATTTAATGAAACAATTAGTCAAATAAATAGTCTAATATTTTAAATTAAAAAAAATATATATATTAGAAATAAAATCCATACATTTATATACAGCTGTACTTTTGACATCACAGAACATTTTGTGCAAATCCCCATTTCAAGAATATGACAGATTTTTTTTTCTTGATATGAACAAAACACAATATCTTATCTAATCTAATAATATCCAATATCTTACCTGCCACATGTTGAGGTTTCATAGGCCCCGCCTTCATCATGAACGGTTCCCCTCCCTCAAAGGCCATGATTGGGTCAGCAGGTTGGCCCTGCCCACTGTTTCCACTGCCGCTGTGATTGGACAGCTTGATGATCTCTTCAAAGCCTGCTGCCTCTCCGTTGGAGGACAGTCCATTCTGATGCTTAGTGGGCTGGACGCCGTTAACGACAGGTGCTGTGTTCCAGGAGACAGAGCTGAGCAAGAAACATGTATAATTCTCATCAACAACAAAATTTGCAAAAGATCTCTCAGTAAATTACAAATCATGTCTAATTGTGCAATTTTACCTCATTTTCATGTCTCCATGTGATTGGTTAAAATTTGCCGCACCACTAGTTTCTGATGGATTTTTCTGGATTACTGCAAGACGAGAATAACAGCGTTATATCTTTCATGTAAACTCATTTATAAAATTTTGAACAGAGTAAAGACTGATTATTCAGTGTATACACAGTACTACAAATCAGTTTTACCATTGTCAGAGACTCTGCCGTTCATTTGAGCTGGAGCCTTAACGTCTTTCTGCAAAGAAACAAATAAAGCAAGTTAATTTTCCTTCCGCTGTGTGTGTGAGATGAATTCAGACTCAATAAAAACACAGATGTGTCCCACCTGTCCCCCTGCATCACTCTTACGAGTCCTTTTCATGATTTCTTCCAGACGCTAGAAAGGTGAACTCAGATGTTAGTCAAACTCACTAGAATAGGAAAATCCCCTGAATATATTATATGTTTCTCCTAAAAGGCAATGACAATCATTTTTTCCTCAGTAGAAGTATTTGGAGAGTCTCTAGTTTTACCTTCTTTCGCTCCAGTCGCTCCTGTTCCTCCTTCTGGAAGTGTTTCTCTCTCTCTATCCTCTGTTTCTCTGCTTCCTCTCGGGCTTTGGTTTCAGCCTCCTCTCGCTGGAAAAGACATATGAAACTTCATTACCCCTACATCTATTAAACATCTCTAAATTATCCATAAGCCCTATGACATGACACCAAGGGCTGGTACAGAGGCAACATTAGTGTTTTTATCATTAACAAAAACTGAAACTAAATGACAATTTTTAAGCATGTTTTAAATTAATGCTAAATATGATAAAAGCTGAAATAACATATTATTTAAATATTAGAGGAAACATCCCTAAACTTTGAAATATTACATTTGTAGCTAACAGAATAAGTTGAAGTGCTAACATAAGATAAATTAGTAACGTTAGTTGAAAATTAAAACTACTATGTTAAAATTAAAATAAATAAATAATAAATAATTAGATAACCTTAACCTTTAGAAATGTTTAAGTTAGAGGACTTAATTACAAAAAAGAAAGCTATACAGAAATATTTAAAAATAAATACAAAAACGACAAGACATAGCAAAATTACAAAAATGTGTAACTACAACTAAAATAAAATGAAAAATATGTAAAAATAAATGCTAATTCAAAATATTAATAAATACTTTAATAGTATATAAATAATATTAAAATAGCAATGATCACCATCAATAGTTGGCTTAATTTCACTTCTTTACCACAAGGGGGAAGCAGCAGCCAAAACATCCCTCTGTTTGATTCATTTTAATATTCCTCACCTAGACACAGTATCTTCCAGCTGCATATCAGAAAATGGATTGCAGACTGAAAATAGTTTGTTTAATCTTATAGCCTATAAGTGCAGATGTGGCAGCAAGTTCATTTTGTTCATATATACATATATATATATATATATATATATATATACATATATATTTGTTCTCTGTCAGTTTATATCTTGAGAAAAACATTTTTGATGCTGCTCAGACACCACAGATGTGCTTTGTACGTCCAGAGAGCCACAGATATACCCATTAGGCCTGTCCTGGACTATCAGATCAGACCAGAACACAAGCTTGCTGTCAGATGGGCTCTGTGTGAAGGACAGCAGATGAGAGTCGCCTGCAGGCTCATGACGTCACAGATCTGAACCGCAGGAGACTCCAGCTAATGTCCTTTTGTGTGCCTGTGCCTCAGTCACCTTGATGCCTTGAAGGGCTTTTGTATTAAAATGATTTTCCTGAATACTAAAGATAGATTTAAAAGTGCCCCTATTATGTCATTTTAAGGCTCCTGGTATTGTTTTGAAATCTCCTATAATAGGTTTACACGAATGCATGAATTTAAGCTGTATAGAGTCAATTCTTTATTTCGGGAGACAATAATTTAATTATTGTGCACATTCGGATTCCAACTTTGCAGATCGTTTACATTCACATACACCTACATTGCACACTGCATGGAAGGCAATATTGGAATAGGGGCACACATATATGCCGCAAATATGATAATTATATTTAATATTATTTAAGCCACTGAAAGTCCAAAGAGTAAGTAACAGAAGCTTTTCAAAATGGTGTCTATTATCCGTGAAGCTCTGCTCACCTGTCTCTGCAGACGCAGGTTTTCCTCCTGCTCGGCTCGTGCTCTCTCCTGCGCCTCCTTCTCCTCCTGCAGACGCTGCTGTTCTGCCATGAAGCGTGCCTCCTCCTCCCTGCGCCTCCTCTCCTCCTCCTCACGTCTGGCATGCTCCTCACGCAGAGCTCTAAATGAAGATATGAATATTCAACCCCTCAGAAGCAATTAACTAAAGCTGAAGCATCAAAAACCGTTTGTGTTACTTGAAATAAAATAAATGTACATTTCTGCTATTTGCTCACGCACCATATCTCAAATTTTAATAAACTGTATATATATGTATTACAAAAACTGATAAAAAAAGGCAAAAACACAATAAATTTACTGAAACTTCAATTAAAATAAAAAAAATTGCTAATAGAACTAATAAAACTACTACATTCTAAATATTACTACAAATTATAATATTAAAACTTCAATTATATATACACTAAATCATAATATTATAAATATACTAAATCAATAATACTAAAATACCACTGTTCAGAGAAGAAAACGTACAGAGCTGTCTGATATCGGATATCTAAATATACATTTATATACCAATTTCTATTATTTAATAATAATAATAATAATCAGCTCTAAAATATTTAATTTGTAAGAATTTGTAGAGCATCTATAAAACTTTTTTAAAAAAACCTAATAATCTCAAACAACTGAATAATTCATAGAAATTCACCGTTTTAAAAACTACAGAAATTCCATCAACCAGTGTTATTTCAGTATTTTAATACACGATTATAGTTTGGTTTAATGTACAGTTTGGTTACTCACAATTCTAGTTTAATTCACTTTTAGATTTGACTTATTTCTAGTTAGTATGGTAATTTTAGTCCTACAAAAATTATGTCAGTTAATTGCAAAGGCAAGTTTATCATGCAATATTAATATTTTATGTAGTTTTAATTAACAAAAGTGTTTTAATAGTTTTAGTTTTAGCAAATGACAATAACCCTGCAGTGATCATTTTAAATGCCAATCCAGCAGTATCTTTCTTTCTTTGCATAACTGGGTGGGTCTTTATGCTGACTGTGCAAGACCAAAGCAGTCTATGACCAACTGACCTGCTCTTCTGCTCCTGCTCTCGTTTCTCCTGCTCCTCCCTCTCTCTCTGCTCACGGGCCTGACGTCTCTTCTCCGCCAGCACACGAGCCGCCTCCTCGGGGTCATTGGTCCCAGCCGTGGGCTTGGCGATCGGAGGGCCGGGCTCAGGAGAGAGCGATCGGGAAGGTGTTGCTGCCGCATTGGCCACCTCTGGTGTCTGAGGAGCTGCTGCGATCGGTGCAGAGGGAGTGAGGGGTGTGGCCGGAGCAGACGAAACGGTGATGTCAGGGACACTGGGAGCAGCTAAACAGAAAAGTCCATCAGGAAGAGTAAATGCTTACGTTTCGTTCATACACATTAAAGCTGAAAAGAAGTCGTTGAAAACCACTGAGCCATCACACTGATTTATCAGAGAGCAAACCGGTTGCCATGACGATCACACTCACTCTTTGTGTCCTTGGGAGGGTCAACGTGACGGGGCTCCTTGGTTTCCACGGCGACAGCAGCAACGGCGGGGGCCTGCACGCGGGCGGGAGTCTGAGCCCGTTTAGGCCGGGTCTTGGTGCCAGGAGGAGTCCGGCCCGCAGATGAGGGTGGTTTGGGGGATACCGCTGGATTGGGGGAGAGGGGGCGACTCCTGGGCGTCGCAGGTGATGAAGCTCTGTGTTTAGCTCTGATATTTGGGCTAAAAAGAGAAGAGATTTAAGAAAACATCCCATGATAGACCATTTTCTTCTTTACATTTTTTGTTTTGATTTTTACATTACTAATATTTTAAACTTTCAGTTTAATTGAATCTATCTCTACATATTTTCTATTACAATTTAGGTTAATTCATTTTAGCGTTTTGGGGTTTTATTACTTTCCATTTAGTAATTTTTGTGCCTCAAATTCAATTTATTTTAGTAAGTTACCAAGTCTTACCTAGTTTTATTTGGTAGATTGTTTAGGTATGATATTTGGGCTGGTTTTCTAGCAACACTGAAAATATTACTTGGTTACTTAGAATTTTCATCTTTATTTTAGAATAAAAATAAAAATGTCAAATATCAAAATTATGTAATTTAATTCAAATCTGTATTAGTTTTGTTATGTGCTTTTGTTTCAGTTTGAATTTAGTTTTATTTTTTATTAAATTCTTCATTTGTTTCTTTAACAAATTTACTTATAAAAAATAAAAATGACTTAAGAAAAGTTGATCAAAAGTAAGTGAGTTTAAGCTTACACCAAGAAAAACATATCTGTCAGCAGAGTAAAAAAACAGTTCTCTCTGAATTATGTTTATTTTTTTAGCCCACTGGCATATTTGTTTAAAATCACTTTATTTAACCCTAAGATGAATAATAATGCTGATGCTTACTTTAGTAATAATGTGGATTTTGTCACAGTGAGCAAAGACAAATCATGCTGGAAAATTTAAGAACCAGTGTGAATGAGCAATCAGGCAGGACATGGACCGGACATAATTAGAGTGCAACATTAATTCTATAATGGTTAATTTATCACTTCTCCACAAAGCAACTCAACACAAAGGCTTGAAAAGACCCAACAGCCTGCTAGAAACCCTGCTGAGCTGGATCAGAGCCTATCTTTGGCTCATGAGCACACAGTAATTTAACCTGCTGCAGCTTAAAGAGCATGTGATGTATGTGTTTGTGTCTGAGAGAGAGAGAGAGAGAGAGAGAGTCACCTGGCTTCTGTTTTTGTTCTGGTTATAGATTGGGACTGTCTTTTCTTCTCCACCTTTTCTTTAGAAAGAGCGCTCTTCTCCTTTTCGTTCTCTCGTTCCTTGTCTTTCTTTTCTTTCTTCTTCTTCTCAAACTAATTAAACACAGAGTGATGGATCATTTCAAATCCAAATCAGGACAAACTGGATTTTTTTGTTATTTATTTAACTTTAAAGTTACTAATCAATGCTTTTATTCAGTAAGTATACATTAAAATGGATCAAAAGTGATGAAGACTTTTATAATGTCTTATAAACAAATATAACAAAAAACTGTATAAAATATTTCCTCAATATTGCAATTGTTATATTTTTTATAAAACCAATGCAACTTTGCTCAGCATAAGAGACAATAATAAAAATTATAAAATATCAAAACACAAACTTTTGAATGTATAATGCATATCAGCATTATTATATGAATAAATCTGCATGTGTGAGGGGGTTATAGTGTGCATGTGTTTACCGGTGTAGAGTTGCGTCTCTGCTGGCGTTGTGTGATGTCAGGTGTGCTGGCTGAGACCCTCCAGCGGTCAGCGCTGTGTTGGTGAGGATGATGATGGGAGCAGGGCGTCAGAGGAGATACGGACGCAGAGCGGGAACACTGATCTGAGATCAGACAGAAGCACTCACTTGTTGTTGTTGCTCAAAGCATGACTGACAGATCTTACACTAATGTTCAAAGGTTTGGGGTTGATCTTTTTTATGTTTCTAAAGAACAAGCCTCTTATGCTCAGCAAAGCTGTATTTATTTGATCAAAAATGCTATAAAAACAGCAATATTGTGAAATATTACAATTTTAAATAGCTGTTTTCTAATTTGATACATTTTAAAAATGCAATATAATACTGTGATGGTAAAACTGAATTTGCAGGATCCTTACTCCAGTATTCAGTGCCACATGATCCTTCAGAAATCATTCTAATAAGATGATTTGCTGCTCAAGGAACATTTCTTATTATTAATAGTATCAATATCACTATCAATATGTAAAAAACACTTCAAACCCCAAACTTTTGAACAGCAGTGTACATACAGATGATCTGTTATATTCAGAATTGTGTGTAATATTTATACTGTGAATATTAAGTAACATTTCTATAAGCATGATTCTGAAATATGGGGTAAAAAGGCACCTTGAACAGGGTATAATATATTCCAATCTAATACATGAACTATGATTTTTATATTTTTTGACTGAAAAAAAGAGGCATTTATACACAAAAATTAATAAAATAATCAAGTTCATTTGAAAAATGATATTTGGATATTATATACATGAACTTATGTAATGAGTTCATGCATCGTATACATAAAGTGCATCTGATTTTACATACAATTTGTTTTATTGTACTATAGTACATACTAATCAATATGCAGATAGCTAATATTATTCTCAACAACAAAGAGAAAATCAACAGATTTAGCAATTTGCTGAAAATTGAAAAACTTTCGACTAAGATCCCAATAAAAACAGTACATACTAACCTGAAACAGATAAACAGACTCCATTTGAGAATTAACATTTTAAGCTGAAGCTAATGAAATGTACATAGAATAGACAAAGAGTTTTTAGTTTTTATTTGTTTGATTTCAGCAGACAAGATTAACTGCTTGTTCTCTCTCAATGAGGCCCATATATGATGTGTGTTTAACTCATATGTGTGCATGTATTTAGCGGTGAGTATAACGGTTAGCTCAAGCTCCAGACATGTTAACCGTGTGTGATGTGTAACTCACGGGGGTCGCTGCTGTTCTGGAGGGTGGCTACGCTCCGGCTGCGAGCCAGAAAGGAAAGGGTGGGGGTCATCAGCCTCTCCACGATGCGGCTCTCCCACGGGCTCAGACGCAAGCTGCGGGCTGACACAAGAGGCCGCTGTTAGCATCGACACATGTGGATACACACCGCAGGTCACTCGACAAAGGGCCGAAGCGCTGGCTGTAACATCCAATAACAGAGTGTCTGACCAATCAGAGCGGCTGGTACTTGAAGCACAATCCTCAGGCCCTTCATTGAGTGAGCGATTTCACGACTTGGACATGTTTGTGGACTTCTAATCCACATAACCTACACTATTGTGAATTTTGTGATGCTGCATTTATTTACACACACATTCACACACTTTATTTGCTCATCTGATCATTGTAACTTCAAAGAAGTTGAAGTTTCAATTTAATTAGTGAATTATACCAGTACTGTTACTCATGCAAGTATAGTACAGAGAGATCATTTATATATACAGTACTATCATTTAAAAGTTTGGTTTCAGTAAGAAATTGTTACTTTTATTCAGCAAGGACACATTCAGGTTTTATTTTCAAAGAATTGTGAAATATAGAATGCACAAATATTATCAGTTTTTAAATATTTTTTAAATCAGCATGTTAAATTGATTTCTAGAGGATCACGTGATAGTGAAGGCTGGAGTGATGCTGAAAATTCAGCTTGGCATCACAGAAATAAATTACTTTTTCAAATATATTCAAACAGAAAACTATTATTTTAAATTGTAATAATATTTTAAAGATTTTTCCTAATTTTTTATCAAATAAATTCAGTCTTGATGAGCATAAGACATCTTTCAAAAGCATTGAAAAATATAACCCCAAACTTCTAAATGGTAGTACAGATTAAGTCAAGAAATATGAGACAACTTTGAGTTCATACTGAGATCTTTTTTTAGCAAGGATGAACATTGTTTGAGATATTATAAACCTCTAGAGGAGACAAATTTGAGCATTTTGCTTTTCATTTGATTTCTAGGAGAAACATTTAGTTACTTTAGACGATATGCATTTTCTTTCCTATGAATGATTTAACGGTATGTCTAGACGAACAGCATTCTTATACCAGAATAAATGGTTCATGGGATCAAAGACATGGTTAAAATAGTTTTTTTATTCTGGGAATTATGGGATGCTGCTGTGTTAATAATCTGAGAGCACATTAAAATGAAGTCTGTGCTGTCACACAGATGACTGAATGACATTTCTCTACAGACACGAGAAAAACAAGTGACGTGACGAAGAAATGAATCTGTGGTCTCGTTTTCTCCCACGCTCCTTTTCTACAAACACACACACACCCACCCACTCAGGCACAAACAGGCAGAAACCCACTCTGAATGTCGTATATGCAATCACACAACTTTAAAATGATACTGTGTATAAAAACAGGCCCTTGCTCTCTATGTAGCAACAAGGTGGTGCTCCAATCTGACACTTTAGCAACACAAGAAAATTTACAACACTTCGTGACGACTGGTCACTGGCTGTTGCTAGGCAACAGCTGCCTTTTTTTCTCCCCCACTGCGGCAAACTGTGCTGTTGCCTGAACTACTACAACACAAGGTTTCATCACGATCTAGGATTTAAACTCTTTTTAAAAACTAATACAGAATATGGTGTTTTTAAAGAAAGCTTGATACACCTCAAACAGTCTAAGTTAAAATATGTTCAACCTAAATATTATGTGTTATATCTCAACAAAAAGTGCACTCTGAGATGAGTGGTCATCTCTAATGACAGGGAAATAAGTACAGACCACGAGCTCCACAGTTACCATGCGGTGCACAATGCTGTTATTATGTTGATTTATACACATCTGCATAGCCACAGCTCTGCTGACTTATCATTGGTACATTCTGCTGCATGTGGATGTCAGCATTCTAGAAAACCCATTATTTCCTCGGACAGGAAATTTAAAATGAGGTTATGTTCAGAATAACCACTCTTTCTGCAGATTCTAGCATGTATACTGTGCATTGAACATAAGTTATCCATATAGAACATTAGGATGGTACACTAACTTTTGCTGTGTAAAGTATATAAGCTCTATGTGCTCAAACTGATTTCTAGGATGATGAATATTATGATTTCTGACCTCTTGTCTTTAATTTGACAGACAAGAGTGGATTAAAAATGTGGAAAATAGCTGTTTTTATTTCCGATGACTGGACACTGTAATATTAAAATATTCTGGCAGTCCTTTTGATTTTCTTGAGTTGAATTGAGTTAAATTATTTTAAATTGCAAATAATATTTTACAATATTACTGTTTTACTGTATTTTTGTGCAAATAAATGCAACATTGGTGAGATATTTTCAAAAACAATTTAAAAACTCATACCAACCCCCTAATAATTTGAATGGTAGTCTAGTTAGGACAAAAAAAGCAAAATAATTGTTAAAACAACCATTTAGTGACCAGAAGCTGCTGAGTTAAGTTTTCATTCTTCCATACAGTTTATAATGAGCAATATACAGTAAGCAGTATGCAAGTATTCTATTCTAAACACAGCCAGATATATTTCATCACTTATTTATATTAATTGATCAACCAAGCAGCACATACTTATCACTTATCAGTCATCAGTGCATCTTTTTATCACTGATCAACAATCAACCTTCCAAATCACACTCTTAGGTTAAAAACCCATCACCAGCATCACGACCCACACCACAGACTGAAAGTGATGACGGAACACAAAAACAAGAAAAAAAGAAATATTTCCACCAATTACTGGACCACAGATAAATAACCATCACAGACTATGATGCAACAATGTGAGCACTGATCATAAGTGCACGGAAGAAAGAGATTACCCACGATGCAACACAAGAACAAGGGGGTTGTGGGGTAGGGAAAGGTGTGAGAATGACCATCGATCACCAGGCACAAGCACAGGCAAGCAGGCCACCAAAAATGAGCAAATCAAAAGTAGTTCATGAGAAAACACAACTGAAGAACCAAAAACCAGACGAGGGTTTGGAGGGAGGGGTTTTTGGAGGTGAAACGCGGGAGCCGCTCCGTTCTTACTTCTGCAGGGCGAGTTCCAGAGCGTGGCCGAGGACTTGGACAGCCTGTTGTTAATCACAGGCTCCGTCTGCCGTGGCAGGTTGACCGTGGAGGCCGAGCATCTGCCTGCAGAACGCAACACAGAGAGCAGAGCGTTCATACCGACCCCCTGAGCGACGGCTGGAGGGAGCACGATACTGGTGTTCCCGAAGGAAGGGTCATGCAGACGTTCAGAGGGAGAGCTGGAGGAGGCCGGTCACTCTTGCATCAACTTATAAAGATGATCGTACATTTAAGATGTACATTATATTCCATTGACACCATTTTAATATGATGACTAACTTTTAAAGTACGTGAACGCTAACCAAAACAGTACCATTCAAAGGTTTTGGGGTTGGTAAAAAAAAAATTCTTTATGCTAAGAAAGGCTGCATTTATTTGATCAAAAATGCAGTAAAATTGTGAAATATTATTACAATTTAAAATCAAAAGTTTCTATTTGAATACATTTTAAAATAGAATTGATTTCTTCAATGCAATGCTGAATTTCCAGAAACATTACTCCTGTCTTCAGTGTCACATGATCCTTCAGAAATCCTTCTAATATATCATTATTATTTATAAATAATAAATGAAATCATTATTCATTATCAATCTTGAAAACATTTACTTAATTTTTTTGTGGAAACTCTTTTGTATTTTTCTAACATTACACATGTCTTTACTGCCACTTTTAATCAATGCAATGCATCCTTGCTGAATAAAAAAAATCTTCATGACCCCAAACATTTAAATGGCATTGAATATTTATACTATCAAGGTAAATCAGCACTGTCCTACTGAAAACACCAGCATTATCACCAGCATGTGTTGCGTTATGGATGACAGTTTCTAGCATGGCATGGCTTCTTAACCAGCTTAACTATAAAAACCCTGATGGTCATCCAACATTACCAACTCCAAAAACAGCACGTAGTCTTTTCATACTGGTCTGATCTGGTCTTTTCAACAGGGTAGCACTGTACAAAGTGATTCAACAAGACATCACTTCCTGTAACACACTGTAGTCCCTGTAGACACATCATCATATAAGGAAAAAGAATAGACTTTTCTTTTTGTCTTTATGTCATAATCAATGTCATACATACAGTTGACACATCAACACCCATCACTGTGATGGTAAAGAGATAGTTCACCCAAAAATAAAAACTGTGCTATCGTTTAAACCTGGTATGGCTTTCTTCTTCTGTGTAACACAAAATAATTGTTTAGAGAAATATCTCAGTGCACCAAGTTTATTCGGTTACCAACATTCTTTAAAATATCTTTGTCTGAGTTCCACAAAAGAAGGAGGAGTCATACAGGTTTGGAACAACATGTCAATGGTGACAGAATTTTCAGTTTTTGGGAGGACTTTCCCTTTAAAATCCCAATATAACATCTCTTTTAAGCTCTTGGGTCAAATAATATAGAAATAAATCACTTAACAAGAGATATTATCACAGTCCTCTACCTACTTACAGTATATCCAGCACAGCTAAACCAGTCAAAAATGGTTTTAAAGAATAAAAACAAACAAAAACCAAAGACAAACAAAAATAAATCATATAAATGATGCTGATGCCAATGATTAGCAAGTTCTGTGGTGGCGAAACCATCATGAGATGGTTTTCTTCCTTCGCGTTTGATGTCAAGATGAACTTAAAGCGACCAACAAAATCAAAACCAGAGAATGATGCCTATTAACCACCTGCAGCAGTAAAATCTCAGCACTGAAGACATACTGACTGCTTTAACTCGTCTATATGGACACTGAACAAACACTGCTGAAGCCAAATACAATGATGTGTCAACATATAAAGCTTCCAAGCTTATATCAGGTTCTCGCTTTATGTTCCTGAGTATAGATTTCAAAGGTAATGATAAGTCTAGACTTTAAGGTTGTATGAGGGTGTAAAGTTTGTGTAATGACGCTTACTCTCTCTGCGGGAGGTCTGGTTCAAGCCTCCGGCCCATGACCACCTCTGCTGACGGATCTCAGTCCATGTTTTTTTGGTTGACCTCTTTATGGCAGATTCATACCTCTCCTGCAGAGAAAAAGACAATCACAAGACCGCTTGTGGTTCATTTTCAACCTTATAAGATTCTGAATGACTTAAAATAATTCATAGTTCATCAGATTTTAACCAGGCACATATTCTGTCAGACAACTAGAAAGTCTCACAGCACTTTTCATCTTCAAGTTGCAATTATTTAAGCAAAAACTACAGTAAAACAGTAGCATATTACAAAATTATTATTAACATTTAAAACGTCTATTTCCATTTTAATATATTCCCATCATGCAAAGCTGAATTTTCAGCATCATTACTCCAGTGATTTTTCAAAAATTGTTTAAATTCGCTGATTCGCAGATCAAGAAACATTTCCTATTATTATAAATGCTGAAAACAGCTGTGCTGATTAATATTTTTCTGTGATTTTTATGAATAGAAAATTCTAAAGAAATGTATTTATTTGTAATAGAAATATTCTGTGACATGGCCAACATCTTTCCTTTAATGCATCCTTGCTGAAAATAATTATTTTAACATGTCGACCACAAACATCGGATATTGTGAATTTTGTATGAATATTGTTTTATAATTTGAAATGTAATAAGCGTTTTTAATAAATTTAGCTTGCACATTATTTATGCATCAAATATTTATAATATATAGACCTTTCTTTGAATTTTTTTTTGCAACTAGTAGCACATGGTGTCTCCATACCTTGTTCTTCTCGAGTTTCTGTCTCTGTTTTTCCTCCAGTAGAGCTCTTCGTTTCTCCGCCTTCAGTCGCTGTTCCTCCAACTTCCTTCTGCGCTCCTCCAACTGGCTCTCGCGCAAACGCCGGGCCTTTTCCTCCTTCTCCAACCACTGAGCTTTCTTGGCCGCTAAGAGGAACAGAGAGAGTTTTTGAAATCTAAATCTGCTAATACTTTCTCAACCTCAGGCCATCCAAAGTATAGATAAGTATGTTTCTTTATCAGAACAGATTTGGACAAATTATGGCATGTTTTTTTCAAACTATTTTGGTGGTTTTGTTGGTAAACGTTGTTTATTGCTCCAAATCTAAATTTCCTCATTGAAGAAACAAACTCATCTACATCTTGTATGACATGAGGGTGAGTAAATTTTTTTGAAAAATGTCATCTTTGTCTATTTAACTATGTTTAGGCATCATATGTTACTCTTAAAATTCCTTAAGAGAAATAAAAACAGACAAAAATAAGATTAGAATCATCTTTGACTTTTGATTGTAGACTTTGGTCTGACCAAATCTGAGCATATTCAAAGGCACTGAGATGTTTTCTGAAAACCTGAAGGACACACTAATGTCTTTTTCTCAAGAAAAACATCTGAAAAGCAGGAAACTTCAGCAAAAATCTCATTACTGTCTGGCAGAAACAAATATTAAAAATATTAAAGATATTAAAAATATCTCTTATGCGAATTTCCTATCTTATAATCAGAACTCATTGTTTTGCGTTCATTAAAGTTCATTCCACTGAGAACTGGATTTTTATATTTATAAAATCCAGTGCTCGAGGAAAATGAGACTGCTAATAAAACAGCATTTTTCTCTCATGTGGATTCAGTCATTTCACTTCAAAAACAATTAAAAACTAATCAAAGCTCTTTATTTTCAACCCCAAGCACGCTGTGCAGCAGCTGGATGTGTTCTGCTCACAGGCCCGATTTAAGGAACACACAAGACATCACACTGTGGAATTTCCTGTTTTTCAGTCCCTCAACCATAACTAAATCTACACACACAGCAGTCCAGATGGGATTTGAGTTGAGGAACACAAACACAGAGGAACTGCTTCCATTCACAACATCGCTTTATATCCGTGTGGGGCGAACCACTGTATTTACTTTAACCTGTTTCGATTCAAAGGCACAGGAAATACAGTGACTCAATAATGAGATGAGCTGTGACTCAGATAAAAGCTTGTTTGAGGAGCACTGAAACTCAAAAATCTGAACAAAGGAAATGTGGCTGTGCTGTGTTGATTAATATCTTTTAGACCATTTAAGTAGAAGGAAGAAGTACAATGGTAACGTGGCAGCAAACTGTTTTGAATGTACGTAGCGTTATAGTAATATCATGCTGTGCTCTGAAATATATGTGTAATTTGTAATGACATGTTTTTATTTATATATATTACATAGAGAGTTTATTTGCAAAATAACTCCTTTTTTACATTTTCAAAAATCATGATTTTTAATTATGTTACCATGGTTTTGTTGTGTTTTATTGTGTTAGTTAGCTGTTTTTATTACGTTTATTTTTTTTTTATCAAATCACAATAACCAAAAATGCAGTTTGATTAAATTTAACTGGAATGCACAATGAAAACTTATTTTTAAATTAATTTATTAATGATTTATTTATTTAGAGATCGAGAGAGAGACAATATATACTTTTAAGGTTTTAAATAAGTATTGGTAGAATAAAATGTCAATATTTGGTTGAAATAATGTTACATTGTCATTCAGTATTTATGTAAAAATTCAGCTTAATCTGACTTGTACATATTAAAATATATAAAAGAATAAATAAGGAGGCAAATTCATCTTTTAGTATGTCATAAATTGATTTTTGGTGTAAATATAAATAAAAATTAATAATTTAAATTAATTTAAACGGAAAAGTTTTAAATTTTTTATTTATTTATTTTTATTTATTTTGTTTGAGGAGGGACAACAACAGTTAGCAGTATTACACTTATTATTTTATTTGGTTAAACCTTTTTTCATCTTTGACCCATGTATTTTATAATATTTACTACATAAAATTAAGATATATTGATATTCCCTTTGCCTAATAATGTCAATGTGTATCATTACATTTTAGATTGATTTATATTGTTTTCTTATTGCATAAAATATTAAAAAATTTCAAATTCATGAATTCACTTTAAACATTATCTTAAATAGTCTGTTATGTAGACTTTTTTAAAACTGTGTAGCAGATGTGTATTTTGTGCAATGAGAAAATCATTTATGTGTAATTCTGACTTTCTCTAAATCCAATTACATCAAATCCTCCAATCCTTTATAAATTATATAACAATTCAGTTTAATATCCTTCAAAGTAAGATGATCTCAGCCTTCACTTTAAACCACTGGGTCTCAGCTGCAGTGAACCGCTAGCGAGCTAAACAGCGCTTGCTAATCCTATTAGTTTCATACAATATGCTATATGACAGTGCAACTGCGCCGAGAAACAGATTTTGTTCTCTATGCAATTCAGTGTAGCAGCAATCCGGCATTACAACGCATGCTTCCTTCTAACAGCTAAGCCAGGTTTATGTCTTTTGTATATGTATTTGTCAAGCTAAGATATTTCGTCCCAGGCTACAATAAACCCCTTTATGTAAAGTCTGCTGCTGTGGGGCAAGGCTGTACTTGTCGGACTGATAAACAGCTGGAGAGCCAGAAACTGTGGTTTATCTGCATCTGTACAGCTGAAAGTGAGCTGATATCCAAGCACGCTAATCATGCTAATGGCAAACGTAATTACAGCTAATCTGAGAGAGAGAGAGAGAGAGGCATGGCTAAATGAACTGTAATGATGGCACGTTTTTCACCCAGTGCCTGCAGGGATAGTTAAAAGTGGAGAAAATGAGACACATGCATTGATTTATGAAGCCTGGTTCACATTATGATAAAATATGCATGTATTTCATATTCACTTGTAGCATCGAACGGTCTTTTTGCAGTATTGCAATAGATGTAATATACACTCACCTAAAGGATTATTAGGAACACCTGTTCAATTTCTCATTAATGCAATTATCTAATCAACCAATCAC
>JAUMHE010000027.1:744189-754358 GCA_032359235.1 Enteromius mattozi | reverse complement strand
AGATAGATAGATAGATAGATAGATAGATGGACAGAAAAAAAGAAATAATTTTTCAGATAGATATAAGAACAGAATGATAGAGAGCGACAGACAGAGTGATATATAAAACTAGACAGACCATATCTTATGTGTATTTGATGTGAAAGCTCTGTAACTTTATATAACATATATGTGTATGTGTGGGCTTAAAAATCAGCGCATGTCTCTGGGGCTACTGGCCATTTCAACCAGACAAAAAATAACATTATAATAAACTTTCACATTACATAGATTGCAAATTAGTATAGCAACCTTCCTCCACCTTCTTGCTTTTATGACTATGGCTATGTGATAGTTGTTCTTGCAGACTATTATAGTATAGCTCTGTCCTCCAGAGACCAAAGAGGTTCCATACCAGTCGAGCAGCTAACAACCGTTCCAAATTTCCAGTGAAGAAACCTATTAAGGGCAAGTCATGCATAGTTGATTGAGCGCCTCGTGTGAGGGGCCGGTACGACGGTGGGATTGCTCAGAGGAACTGATACACTCCTGTGCTGTGGGTGAGTCTCGCTCGTTTCTGGGTCAGTCGGCACACAGTTCCCTCCTGTTAGTCATTTACAAAGGACGTGGAATAGGGATCCGTAACATCTTTGTAGGGCAGGAAGTCGGAGCATGTTGACTATTCTACTGGGAGAAAAATAAATATATTCAAATATTCTTAAAATATATCATTGGGTGCATGATGGATGAATAGACTGAGAGATGGACAGATGGGTTTATGGATGGATGGATGACATTGTCATTTGATAGAATGATTGAATTACAGAATAGAATAGAATAGAATAGATAATCAATCGATTAATTCAAACAGTTTAAACATAGAAAGATAGATAAAAAAAATAGTAGTAGCATTAAAATGATAGAACGATAGAATGATCAAACCATAGATCGAACTAAGAACAATCAAATAATAGGAAGAATGACATAATAATAGACAAAATAAAAGAACGATATATAGAACAATACATAGAATAATGAGAATAAAAATACTAATAAATTGAAAGAGAAAATTAAAGAACAATAGCGACAAGTTAGAATGACAGAAAGAATGAAAGAACAACACATAGAAAATAAAAAGAGTAAATGATAAAAATAAAGAGTAATAAACCAAAACAATACATAAAAAATGAACAGATAGAAAACAGAAAAAAATAGAAAGAGGAAGATAGATAGCTTGAAGATAGATAAAATAGCAAAAACATCAGATTGATAGAAATAATGAAAGAACAATACATAAAACAATAGAATGAAAGAACAATAGAAATAATGAAAGATAGAACAATATAATGATCAAATGACAGACAGAATGATAGAAAGAACAATAAAGAATGATAAAAGATCAAACCATTTTAAAGAATGATAAAAAGAATGACAGAATGAAATATAGAACATCACATAAAATGATAAACAGAATAGAAATGATAGAAAGAACAATAGCAAAAACAATATATAGAAAAATGAAAGCTAGAATGATAGAAAGAATACAAAAAAGGATAAATGAACAACATATAGAACAATAAATACAATCAGAGAAAGGCAAATAGAAGGAACAAAAAAAAAAACTGAAATAATGAAAAGAATAGTAGAATGAAAGAATAGTGTAACACTTGTTAATTATAAAATACAATTTTTCCCTCAATAAATTCTTAATTTGCTGATTATTAATAGTTAGTGCAGTAGTTATTAAGTTTAGGTATTGGGTAGAATTAGAGATGTAGAATAATGTCATGTAAAATAAGGCATTAATATGTTCTTAATTAGCACTAATAAATGGCTAATATTCTAATAATATGGATGATAATATGCAACTAATAGGTATACCTGTCGAATAAAGTGTTAACAAGAACAGTATACAAAAAATGCTCAAATGATTGAAAGTATAATACAATGAACGTGACTGACTCCTAAAGGACTTGACCTCAAATCCACCTTTGTATTGACCTTTGACCCTTTCCTCTCCCGGCTCCATCAGTGAAGAGTCTGTGACTGAGCTCTGGCAAGGACAGCAGCTTAGGGGTGGCACAGCACCCGCTCAAGCATGAAATCACCTCTCCTCACTTTAAAGGGCTAACATGGCTTTTTAATGATGAGCCAATATCTTTTATACACCAAATATGCTCAATGGCTCCATTCTTTTTAATGCATATTTAAAGCTGGTAGGGAGTGCAGGCCCGTAACAAGATTAATGGCACGATCACTCTGAGACGCTGAGTCTGGGCTCTGCTAGATTACATTTAAAGCCTTTTAAAGAGCTCGGGCCTTTCTTAATAAAACCACTGCTTTTGATGAATCTCGGAATAAACAGTGTCTGCGCTTTACATTAGCCAGCCAGCTGATTTCGTTTATTCACGCTTTAGCGAATAGAAGAATTTAACACAGCCATGGCAAGTGAGTAAAGCTGAATGCGCTGAACCACAAATATTCATTTGCAAAAACTAAACTGGTATCACCATGCTGGTGGACCTTCTCATGACTGAAAATAGCAGTGGTATAAAAATAGTCAGTTTTAATGCAGATATCGACATGATTGATATATGGTGGCTTAAAAAAGTTTTTCTCTCAGCTTTGTATCTTTAAAGATCTAAATATTTTTCTTTCTTTTTGGAGTGTTATATGCTGTGCATAGATAAGATACCTGTAGTTGCAAAGATTACATATTCAAATCCATATAGATATTCTTTATAAAAGTTATGACTTGTCCACACCTCCCTTAAATGGCTTGTTTACACATGCCCCCACTTTTCTACATCACAGAGTGGGTTTATTTTCAAACACCACCCAAATGTTCACGCAAAGAAAGAAGGCGAAACTATTCACTGTAGTGTTGCTGTGGGCGCCATGTTCTGGAGATGTTGTGTGTCATTGTTAAAGTGAAACTACTTTGTTTGTGCTTCCAAAACAGGACATAACTAGAAATCAGTGGTGAAGTTATATTCAAAACACTGTTTCATAACAGTTCAACCCAAATATTAGAGTGTGTTCAGCGCATTTATGAAGGACTGACTCCTAAAACCTGCAAAGCACCCTATGCTGACTGTGCACAGAGACTATAAAGTGGACAAATTCTACCTCTGCAAGAACAGTCTGGCACAGTCTAAGGCCCTGATCACAACGAACGCCTTTTTTAGTTCTATAAATGCGAAGCGCACCACACTGCCTTTTGTTGGTGACTTAAAAAACTGCAGCACACTGCTCTTTTTTTTAAATGTTGCTATGCAACCACCAAAGCACCTGTCCTGTCAATCTAATCACAGGATTATAGCGCGAGCGCTCCCAAATCTTTGGTTTTTGCTGTTAAACTGACATTTTAGTAAAAACCTTGAAAAATACAGCTCCGGATAACTCACGACAGATACCACAAGTTTCTCCTCCATCACTGCAGCCTCTGGACTTTCTAGGCAATGGTAAGCATTCGTCACCACAACAGAAGGCCCGCCTCTGCATTCATTCAATTGGACAATGTAAAAAATACACAAATGACATTGAGCGCTTTTCTGCTCAGATTTGCTTTTTTCAACTTCGGGTGCTTAGAGTGGTCTTGCAAAAACACGAGGTGCCCAGAGCGCATAAACAACGTGCAGAACGCTCACTACCAACTGAAAACAAGTCAAAACACACTTTGCACACGTTTGGTGTGATCGGGGTATAACATTGGACAGTCTAACATTTCCGCCACATGCTTGCAGTATTCGACCAATCACAACGCAATAGATAGCTGGCCAGTCAGAGCACACTTTGCTTTTTTAGAACGATGAGCTTTGTACAAATCGACCCGTTTCAGGAGGTGTTGCTTAGAGGAGAAGCAATAATATACAGTATGTGGAAAATAATGTGGTTTTAGCACCTTAAACCACATAAACACACACCAAATACACAAAATAATGTTCTTTTTAGCAACATCGCATAACCCCCTTTAATTCTGCATAACTTGCAATTCTGAGTTTATATCTTGTACTTAAAAAAAAATAGGAACAAAATATTTGTGCAATTATAGACCACTTCTCAGCCTATAACTGTGATTCAAGTCCTGCATCCATCTTGTAAGTTATTTGCTTGCTGAAAGCAAAGCTTGTCTTGAGGAAAGCCTTGCTTTTGATTACCTTTAATAAATAAAATTCAGCCTTCCCATGGTTTCATCCTGGGCTTTATACATTAAAACTCTCTGTTCTCATCTTTGCCTTTTTACGTAATTCTCTCTCTTTCTCTCTTACGAGCCAGTCAGACCAGTCGAACAGCTGAGGGGGCGGAGCTGACTGACACAAACAATACATTCACATTCTGGACAAAACCTGTCGACTTCTGACTGATCCGTAATGGATCTAATGGAGCTCCCCTGTTGCTCTCTGCCTCGCTCTGCCAATGATGGACATTGTTGTTGTGTGTCAATACACGGAGTGCAGGGTCTGTACCTGCTCCTGTGGATCTGACTCACAGCTGCAATTAAAAGCACTTTTTCGAGACACTTGCTGCTGGTTTTTGATGGGGAGTCTAATAAGGTTAGATGGAGCAGAGCACAAATCACATCAGTTTCCCACACAAGACCACCAACTGATTTTCTCTGGTTAGAAATTTCAATACTATGAAACCTTTTTTTTTGCACACAGATTAAATATAAGGAGTTTTCCTAGAATGATGCTAACCTGCCATTAAACTAGAAAAGAGCTAATACAAAACAACAAAGAGCATTCTGACATTTCTAATTAGCTTCACTTCTCTGGAGCAGTGAATCAATCTTTGTAGTAGCGCAAAAGTATATATATTTAAAATTGATGCAATGAAGTCAACTAGATACGCCCTGCATTGAAGGGAATTAATTTAATTAAGCATTGCACATTATCATTACACTCATTAAAACACCATTTACCCCACATAAATTTATAAAAATAAAATAAAATAAATACATTAAACATTTAAAATAAAATAAATAAATGAAGAGACTAAATAATTAAAACTAAAAAGTAAATTAATTAAAAATAAAATAAATAATCCTTATTGTTATTATTATTATTATTATTTTAAAATAGTGTATAAAAATACACTATAGCATAATTGCAATGTGATGCCCTAATGATAAAGTGCCATCTGAATATGCATACAGTAAAAAAAAAAAGAAAAAAAAAGTGCATAACTGTATAGGTGCCTAATTAAAAAATAATTGCTTTAAGAAAAAAAGAAAGAAAGAAAGAAAGAAAACATTTAATGCAATGTATTCATTTGGGATAAAAACATCCATTAAATGCATTCATAAATGTGTGAATATATACATTTCTTCATTAGACTAAAATGCACTGACTGGACTGTTGTCTAAACAACCACCTCCTATTTCCTGAACTCTCTCTGATTAATTTGCACTTCAGTAAAGATGAACATGACGGTGTGTGGGACGATTCTGTCTCCTCCTGACCCAGCACTTGGTCAACAGCTGAGAAACCCATTCAGATGCTTCTTGCGGAGAACCTGCCTTATAAAAGTAAAATAATTGGTGAGTAATGAAGAGAAAGTGTGTTTGTCAGATTGTTGGTTAAAGGAAGGGAATTCTAACAAGTACCAAGTAACCAGAATCAAAAATTAGTACCTCAAAATTCCTTTCTGAGATCTTCTGCCACTAAAATGTAACATTCAATTAACCCTTCTTCCTTGGAAACACTAACTGTAATAGAGAACTTGGATCACAACAGACCTTTAAAAAGCCTGTTCACCGATTCCAAGAATCAGAGCATCTTTTTGTCCTCCTTAAGAACAACAGTTACCTGCAGTAGAATTATTGTGCTGCTATTAAGTAGCAGTTTTTAAACTTATAGTTTCCCTTTCAGTCGAGTCACTTCAACGTTACATATGGGAACTCGCATGAGAGACCAACCACCTCTGAGCCTTATTGAAAAGGCCAATGAATATTGGCATTGCATCCAGCTGCATCTAGTCACAGCGTGAGTATAAGAGAGCGCGGATGCAATGCACTCATTGGTCTTTCGCTTCGGAGCCTCACCTACCAGAGTCCTGAAGTCTTTGATTCTATAAGAGTTCCTGTGGAGTTCATGCTCTCTCCTGACGGCGACGAGGAAAAAGCTCCAGCTGTCGGCAGGTCCTGCGGGTTGGCTGTTTTTTTTTTTTAAGTTTCCTCATCTCTCTGCACAGACATGATCGCTGCCTCACGTGTCTGGGCCGAGTTTAGCTGGGGCAGCGTTCGTGGATGATTCATGCGTTCACTGCGAATGCATGACCATCGCTACAGTGAGCCCTGTGGCCGTAGCGTACATCAACTGCCAGGGTGGTCTACGCCCCCGTCGTATGTCACAACTCGCCCGCCATCTGCTCCTGTGGAGTCAGACGCGGCTGAAATCGCTGCGCGCATTCACATTCTGGGAGAGCTCAACCAGCTCTCACGGCAGCCCACCCACCCCGGAGAGTGGCGACTCCACCCCCAGACAGTCCAGCTGATTTGGAGCCACTTCGGCGAGGCCAAGATAGATCTCTTTGCCTCCCCCGAGTCCTCCCACTGCCGGCTTTTTTACTCCCTCAGAGCCCTTGGCAGGGACGCACTGGCACACAGCTGGCCTCTGGGGCTCAAGTACGCCTTCCCCCAGTGAGCCTCCTTGCACAGACCCTGTGCAAAATCAATGAGGACGAGGAGCAGGTCCTGCTTATAGCGCCATACTGGCCCTCGCAGACCTGGTTTGCCAACCTAGTGCTCCTCGCAGCAGCCCCTCCCTGGAAAAACCCCTCTGTGGCCTGCGGCAGGCCCCATTTGAGCCACTCGCCTCAGTCGAGCTTAAATATCTGACACTCAAGACATCGCTCCTGATTGCGCTGGCCTCCATCAAGAGGGTAGGGGATCTACAAGCTTTCTCTGTCGACGAAACGTGCCTAGAGTTCGGTCCGGCTGATTCTCACGTTATCCTGGCACGGTTATGTGCCCAAGGTTCCTACCACGCCTTTCCGCAATCAGGTAGTGAACCTGCAAGCTCTGCCCCAGGAAGAGGCAGACCCAGCCTTGGAAATTCTGTGTCCTGTTCGCACCTTGCGCATGTATGTGGACCACACCCGGAGCTGTCTGCTATGGAGCTCAGCAGAAAGGGAATGCTGTCTCCAAACAGAGGTTGGCCCATTGGGTGGTAGATGCCATCTCCCTGGCTTATTTATACCAGGGAGAGCCGTGCACATTAGGATTGAGAGCCCACTCCACACGGAGTGTTGCCCTGTCCTATGCGTTGGCTCACGGCGCCTCTCTAGCGGACATCTGTAGAGCTGCGGGCTGGGCGACACCCAACACCTTAGCCAGATTCTATAATCTCCGCGTCGAGCCGGTGTCCTCCCGTGTCTTAAGTTAGACATCAGGGAAACAGGAGCTCGGCTGGTGTCGGCTTGCCTACGGGATCCATGCTCCATTCTTCCAGAATGTTCCCTACGAGCGAACCTGGGTCCTCCTGCCCCGCAGTCAGGACTAGAAATGGAGTAGTCCCTGGCTATGCTCCTACTGGGTCTCCTTTGCCCAGTAAGTAGTGGCTTACATTTTTTCCATGGTCAGCCAGAAGGCCGTGTTTCCCTTCATATAACTCTGAAATCACGGATATATTGATTTGCATTTAATGCTCCTAAATCTTCTCCCAGAAGGCATTATTTCAAAGCACACCTTCAGGGGATGAGAATCATCTCCCATGATACTTCGGGTTTTCCCTAGCATTTGTTGCTCATAAAATTCTGCTAAACTCCGCAAAGGCACATTCCTCATGTAGAGAAACATGTGCTCCGCCCCCCAAACCCCTGCTTCAGTAACAACTGCCATCCCTGTGGGGCTCCCTTATTCGCCCCCCAGGGCATTGGGAAGGTTACGTGCAGATCCTTCTGCTGACACGCTGGTCCTGCCGGCACGAGGGTCTCTGCGTAACGCGGCCTGCAGGTCGTGGCCTTTTCCATGGGTCTGTTCCCATCTGTAACGTCGAAGTGACTTGACTGAAAGGGAAACGTCTAGGTTACGAAGGTAACCCACGTTCCCTGAAGGAGGGAACAGAGACATTATATTCCCTTGCCACGAACTTAGGTCGCGCTGATGCCGGGATGCGGCTCGGCTCCTCAGCGAAAAACTAATGAGTGCATTGCATCCGCGCTCTCTTATACTCACGCTGTGACTAGATGCAGTTGGATGCAATCAGTGCACGCCAATATTCACTGGCCTTTTCAATAAGGCTCGGAGGTGGTTGGTCTCTCATGCGAGTTCCCATATGTAACATCTCCATTCCCTCCTTCAGGGAACGTGGGTTACCTTCGTAACCTAGACAACTCCTTACTTATAACTTACTTCCAAACATATAGCTGTATAAAGATCCTATTTATATTGTGAATACCAGAAATGTGTGTAAAATAATATACAGAAAACTGTGAGGAATAAAAGAATAAACGTGCAAAATATTGTTTGTAAAATTTTTAATGTCTTAATTAAATTATTTTGATTCTATACTAATACTATTACTTTCATTGTTTAATTAAATAACATTTATGTTAATCAAATTCATTTTGAATTATTTAATATTTGGTGGGTTTTTTCTATAAACTTTATTACAATAATTTGGTTTATTCACTAAATAATGTGTATTTATTTATTACAATTTTTAAAGCATCTAATTAATCTAATTTTACTTAATTAAAATGTTTAATCTTATATTTATGTATTATTTTTACAGTTTTATATAAATTGTTACATTATTTTGCTTTTATACTCTACTATAGCAATATGCATTTATTGACCTATCTACTTATGTACATATTTTAAAGTATTAGGTACTTATTTTAATCTTTAAATAATTTTTATGTTAATCAAATTATTCTATTATTTAAATACAAATTATTTAAGATTATCTGTATTGTTATTATTAATTTTTTTTATTTTTTCTGTAAACCTAACCTAAACTACAGTATTACTACAGTAATATACTGTTATACAGTATGCACTCGTTTTTCATTCATTCATGCACTGTTCTGCAAAATTCCTGCTATAGTTAGGTATTTCACATGTATTCATTTGTACCTTATAAGACGCTGAATCAATTGCACAGTCAACATTCGCAATTACAAAAAATGTACTATCACAAAATAATTTACAAAATCCACATAGACATCAAGACAAGTTTGATGGTGCTCATACACATACTGTATAAATGATTTACATATGGCTACTGTAATCCATCTTTAAACGTACTGTATAATCAGTCCCCATTTCTAATTATAAGCACTTCTACATGTATGAATGCATCAATGAATACTATATGCCACAGTTTGTGTCATTTACAATCTGTGGAGAAATAACGTTCAGAAAGATGTGGCTCATCTCTCCTCTGCAAATGGAAGAAGGTTTGTCACCCAAAATGCAAAAGTGGCATCAAAATTAGGACAGCAACAAATCCTGTTATGCATACAAATATTGTCTGCCCTGCAATCTCTGCATCTATTATTTTCTCACACTCCACAGAGTGCTGTCTGGATATTCAGCAATGTCAGATTTAGCTCAGGGTTAAGTGCTGCTATTCTGCCAATCTGTCCAGAAAAGCCTGTCTGCTTTCTGCATTAACAGCAAGAGTGTGTATGAGAGAGAGACTGCGTGTGTGTGTGTGTGTGTGAGAGAGAAAGAGAGAGAGAGAGAGAGAGAGAAAGAGAGGTCTTTAGTAGCCAAATGAGACGCTGTAAAACCGGAGCCATGTCTCCCATTAGACCTCTTTCTGTCTCGCTCTCTCTTCCGTCCGGTCCTGACAGGAAAAGTCCATTAAAACAGAGCAGTCCACCAATTATATTTCACTGTACAAACCAAAAGGACATTATTCCTGGATTACCAAATTGAATTGAAGTTATTATGTGACCAAATGTTTAGATTCAGCAGGACATAAGATCTCAAGAAGATGGAATATTGCTGTCTGGCCTTACTGGACATGTTTTGACATTAAATAAATTCTCTGTGCTTCTCTTCATGCTATGATCAAAAATAGAGGGGTCTGTAAAAGACGTGCACTTTGTGATCAATTCATTTGAGGTCTACACTGCAGGCCAAAAAAACAAACAAACAAAAAACAGTAGAAACATTAAATTTACAGACATTTCCTTTAACTTTAAAACAAAACACCTGTAAAAAAAATAAAATAAAT
>JAUMHE010000027.1:720695-739925 GCA_032359235.1 Enteromius mattozi | reverse complement strand
CAGACCTACTGCCAATTTTAAGAAAACACTTTCTTCAAGCAGTGGTACAGGAAAAAGTCTGCATCTTTCAAGAAGACTTTGATTTTTATGCAAGACAATGCTCCATCACATGCATCAAAGTACTCAAGTACTTTAAGGCCTTTACTCAAGCCAGTAAAGGCCTTAAAGATGAAAAATTTATGACATGGCCCTTACTCATTACTCCAGTTTTCAGTGTCACATGATCCTTCAGAAATCATTCTAATGATTAATTATCAGTGCTGGAAACTTGTGCTGCTTAATATTTGTTTTGGATCCTGTGATATATTTTTTTAGGATTTTTGAATGAACAAAACGTTAAAAAGAAGAGCTTTTATTTTAAATAGAATTTTTTTTTTTTTTTTAAAGAAATTAAAACTTTTATCAGCCGGGATGTGTTTCATTGATAAGAAGTGATGGCAAAGATTTATGTTGTTTTTATTCATTAAAGAATTCTGAAAAAAAAGTATTGCCGTTTTCCAAAAAATATTTGCCATCACAACTTTACCAACATTGATAATTCTAATAATAAATCAGCATATTAGAATGATTTCTGAAGGATCATATGACACTTTAGACTGGAGTAATGACTGATGGAAATACAGTTTTGCATCACAGAAATAAATTATA
Source organism: Enteromius mattozi (assembly GCA_032359235.1). Taxonomy (NCBI): domain Eukaryota; kingdom Metazoa; phylum Chordata; class Actinopteri; order Cypriniformes; family Cyprinidae; genus Enteromius; species Enteromius mattozi. The sequence goes on along the minus strand of JAUMHE010000027.1, from coordinate 739,277 downwards.
TTTTAAAGTATATTAATATAGAAACCCATTATTTTAAATGGTAAAAATATTTCATAATATTACTTCCTGTATTTTTGATCAAACAAATGCAGCCTTGATGAACATAAAAACATAAAAAATATTACAAATGTTACTGTTTCCAAACTTTTGACCGGTAGTGTGTGTGTTATATATATGACTTCAAAAAACAGAGTTGAATCAAACATGCTCATTACGTATGAGTCTTGTTTGCAATATCACATTTTTCTACATTTTATTTCCTGTGTAATAATAGTAATAAAGCAAAATGTGTGTTATTTTTAAGAACAAAAATAAAAGTTTTTACTTGGCCAAAAACTGAAATTGAAAATAAAATGTATTCAATCATCAATTAGTTAATTAATTAATTATCAGCACTCAAATAAAACTGAATTGCATTTAAACTGCACATAGGCCTGTTTTGTTCTGTAATCGGTTGTTGAAAGCTAAACATTCAAAGATACACAATCAATATGTAATACAGTTCACAGATTTCAACAAAAAATTTCCTTTCTATATTTTGAGATAAAATGTAGGTGCATTAACATAAAAAAAAAAGATTTTTGCAAGCAATCATGAAATAATAAAGCAATTGAACAGACATTTGTCTTATCAATTCTGTAATAATAATAATAAAAACACAATAGTTAAGCTTCTAAAATTAACTTTTTTTTAATTGAATAAACTATGACTATTCTTATATAACAAATAATTATATAAAGATGGTGCCCAGAATCACACATCACCAAAAAATTCTATATATATTTATGTGTTATATAATGTATATATAACAGAACATGTAAAAATGTGTGATGTGGGAGATTTCCAGGAATCTCCTTTTAGTGTTTTATGTGATTCTCAACAGAAAATCTAAATAAAGCAAAAGCCTGAAACATTAATGAGATACTGAGGTTTCATTTTTTATTCATTTATTTGTTTTCTGTATCATATGTGAACGATGAACTGACCTGACCTAAAACTTTTCTCTCAAGAAATCGCTGGTTCCCTGTGGGGTTTTTTCCCTAATAAATCAAAAGAAAATGGGAGTCTGTGCAGCTTTATGCTGAGAGGTTTTGTGGCTACAACAATGAAAACTTTCACCTGAATGAAGCAGCGTCCAGTGTGCTGAGCTTTCAAATGGCCTTCAGTCCAATTAAACCCTTTAGCAAGGCACCATTCAACACAGCTGTTTCTGATGGAAATCACACAAGCACAATGAAATAAAAAGCACTATTCAAACTCACCCACTCCAGAATCTTACTTCAGTCAGTCAGAAGTCTAAGTGTGCATTTCACAAAAACACCTCGCTTTTTGAAAATCCAAAGAAAATACTAATTATATTATGCATAAAGGAATGAAAAATGCTATTGAGATTAATGATATTATTCTTATTTTCCATGACAATTAAGCTTGTTTTCCCTCAAGTTCCCTCAAAATGGGTCTGTTTTTAGGTCATTTACATTATTTTCATTACTGATTATTGTGTGTCATTACATCTAAATCAGCTTAAAGTCTAAACAACACAAAATATTCATACCTAATACCATTATTTTTCACACTGCAGTAATGAATATATATGTAAATATATATGCAAACTTCCATTATTATTGTCACAATGCAAATTTACAATGCCAAATACAGCAAAGTACAATCCCTCACCCCTTTCTTTGGATTCTGGGCTGAAATATGACCCAGGCGTGTTCTTGACAGGTTTAGTGAGATTCACTCTTAACAGGAGATGAATGTTTTCATGCAGCAGACATCATTATTTATAGTCATACCACCAAGAACAAAGTCAGCACAAACACTGCTGCTGTTTCTCATGTGCATGCATGTACCTCTTCATCACACTCATGTGAAGCCTCAAATTCACTCTTTTATCCATTTACATTAACAGCAAGTCCCATGTAAAGTCTTAGAATACAAGCAGGTGAACGTTTCAGAGATCAAACCACACAAAGAAAAGATCAACAAACTCAAAAATCACTGTTTATTCCAGTTAAACTGAAGTTGAGCCACTGATGTCACATGGAATGCTTTACTGATATTTTTACTACGTTTCAGGATCTGGGATCATTTCAGTTGTATTGCTGTCTATGGAGGATCAAACGGGTCTCTGATTTCATCAATAATATCTTAATTTGTTTTTCCCGAAGATGACTGAAGGTGTTCTGGGTAATTAACGACAGAATTTTCATTTTGAGATGAACTAACCCTTTAATATTAAAATTTAAAATTATTTTAAACAATGTATTCAATTTAATAAAATGAATCTATGAATTCTGTGATTTTAATATTCTTTAAACAATAATATGTAAACAACAAAGTTAAAGTTCATATGTTCATGCATTTGTAAAACTTCTTGTTTTATTGCTGTCAAATACTAAAAATAAGAACGTAGAAGAACACTTCATGAACAATAATAATGAGATCACATTGTAGGACATGCAAAAACAAATAAATTCCAAACAAATTCCTCACAGTGTGACTGATCGTAAAAATATCTTATTAAAGAAATCTATAAAAGACATGGCAGTACTGTAAATACATCGACAATGTTTCTATTAAAAATGATTGCTTTCAGAAAACTCTTATTTCATATCTACATCCGCAGCATTATATATCCTGATCATGCAAGATGATGTTAAAGGTTTATGTTCCTTTTAGAAAGCACTTCCCCAAAAGCAAACCGAGCGCTGTCGATTGCCTGCATTTAAGAGATCAGATATTTGTAGAAACATTTTATTTATGAGATATGGGATATGCCATTATTAATTCATTCACTTGTCCAGCTGCTCTGCGCTGGAGTCTCAGTTATCATTAAAGAGAGACAGGGAGGCAAAGACTCATGCTTTATGGCCGTTTTATGTGATGTCACAGGTTTATTTGCGGATGTGTGCGATATATTGTATAGTGTTATAGAACAATGCTATCAAACAGATGAAATGTGTTAAATTGTGTTAGGCTGGTGACGTCATAACGGCGCTGAATCGTAATGAATCATCTGTCTATGATGTCATTATTCAGCTGGTCTGTGATGAGAGCCTTGTCTGTGTGCACGGGGAAAATAGGCAGCTTTTAAAGTCTTCCTTCTGGCCTACCAGGAAAATTGCGGTCAGTTAGAGGGGAAGTTGTTGAAAATAATCGCTCAGACTCTGAGTGAAATGGATGTAAAAAAAGAAAAAAAAAAATCCACTGTCTATCCCACAGCGTGTAAAATAACACACACTCACATTTTTGACAACAATTTGTGGGACGCCACGCAGACGCTAAAACGTTCCTCTATTCAAAAGGAAAACAATACAACGCACAATATGTCCAGACAATTTATATGTGGGGGAGTTTAAATGTTTATTCAAAACACAAAAGAATATCACTCCATATAGGGTTTAAAGTTTCAAGTGTAGCATTATATCACTTGCTCACCAATGGACCCTCTGCAGTGAATGGGTGCCGTCAGAATGAGTCTAAACAGCTGATAAAAAAAAAAAAAACATCATCACAAAGTCCATATTTCATAAAGTCGTTACAAAGAAGTTAAACCAAAATTATACGAATTTTAGATATTTGTAGTGGATTGGCTTATGAGAAAATATTTTTTGTGTAAACAATGATCAATTATGCACACTTACTATCATATTATGGTGGACACAGCTAAGTCTAATGATAATAGCTTACTGTACAACTGCAGCTTCTTACATGGAAGTGTTGATGTTGTGTGAAATCATCTCTAAAACATTATGAAAAGTACTGCTGTATTCTATTTGAAAGATTTGAACTGAAATACTATTTGGCCAGTGAAAGAAAGAGATCGACTCTATTTACCTGATAAGTATTTAAACAGTTTTTGTTGTTGTTGTTGTTTTTATCTTGATATATTTATTCTAATATATAAATACATTGAATGATTTTTTGCAATGAAAATGAACATATGGCACAAATAGCATTAGAGTCTGTATCATATTACCTTGATGTCTTGTACCTTTGACAATGTTAAACATACACTGTAAAAATAATTCCGTAACACTTACGGTAAAAAAACGGCGGCTGTGGTCGACCTTAAAAATTGCAGTAACAACATTTTAGGTTTTACAGTTTTAAGCTAAATTTACAGGTAAATACCGTTATTTCATTAACTGATATAATTTTAATATATCAATCTATTAAAGTACTGAAATCTGTTTTGTTTCTTTGAAATACACTGATAAGCACCAAATGCAGGTGATGATGAGAAAGTCACATGATGAACCAAAGCCTATAACAAGCAACTTTTAAATACGAACATATATAGAAGCTGCTCAGTGTAGCTCACACAAGCACTAAACACCATCATGACTAAACACACTCAAACTGAAATATGCAATAAACAATAATTTAACAACATTGCATGTAATATACAACCATAATAAACATAACTGATAGGAAAAAACTAAGAAGAAACAGTTATTTCGAAGAAGAAACATGAATGTCGATGTATTAACAGTACTGCCATGTCTTTTATAGATTTCTTTAATAAGATATTTTTACGATCAGTCACACTGTGAGGAATTTGTTTGGAATTTATTTGTTTTTGCATGTCCTACAATGTGATCTCATTATTATTGTTCATGAAGTGTTCTTCTACGTTCTTATTTTTAGTATTTGACAGCAATAAAACAAGAAGTTTTACAAATGCATGAACATATGAACTTTAACTTTGTTGTTTACATATTAGTGTTTAAAGAATATTAAAATCACATAATTCATAGATTCATTTTATTAAATTGAATACGTTGTTTAAAATAATTTTAAATGTTAATATTAAAGGGTTAGTTCATCTCAAAATGAAAATTCTGTCGTTAATTACCCAGAACACCTTCAGTCATCTTCAGGAAAAACAAATTAAGATATTTTTGATGAAATCAGAGACCCGTTTGACCCTCTATGGACAGCAATACAACTGAAATGATCCCAGATCCTGAAACGTAGTAAAAATATCAGTAAAGCAGTCCATGTGACATCAGTGGCTCAACTTCAGTTTAACTGGAATAAACCGTGATTTTTGAGTTTGTTTATCTTTTCTTTGTGTGGTTTGATCTCTGAAACTGGATAAACGAGTGAATTTGCATGCATGCAGATGAGAAACAGCAGCAGTGTTTGTGCTGACTTTGTTCTTGGTGGTATTTTCTCTCTCTTTTTTTTTTTTTTTTACAGGAATTTACCATTAACCATTTAACAGGTTTTAACCACCATACTTAACCTTTGCTTTAGGTATGTTCTAAATAGATTTATGAGGAGTTCAAGCATCATTCGTCTCTGACAGGCTGTTACCTTTGTAAAAGCGTGTCCGTTCATCTGTGTGCATTTGGTGGATGGGTTTGGCATAAAAACGTGGCTGAAAGCAGAAAAAAAAAGAGTTCTCTTAGCAGTCGGGGTCAAAGACAATCACACACACACAAACACAGAAACACTAGGGGTCTGTGCTCAATTGAAGAGTGGACAGATGCATTGGATGGAAAGTAAATATTCGGCACAGTTTGTGTCCTGATGTTGAAGACATTTCACACTTTTCAAAACAATACTTTTTGTTTTATTGTTGAGAGCTGCCAGACGATGTCTGTGTGTGGGGGTTTAGATTCTCTTACGGCTGCTGGTTGTTTCTCATCTAGCAGAGGAAGAGTATTTCTTTAATTGGATAATCTAAATAATGCAAGAGTTGGGGTTCAAGTGTCAGTACAAATCATTTATGAGACTAGTCCTCTTTAACTTTTCTACAAACCATGAACAACTGTTTTAGAAGTTGGTGGGATGTTCTGGATTCAATACAGGTTAAGATCTTTCAGCAGCTTCTGTGACGTTTCTGTCAATTAAAGCAGAAAACACTTTCACTCAAAAAAGAAAAAGTTGTTTACAGTACAGTACAGTGGACGTTTATGAGACATGACATTCATACGCCACTGTTGAAATATTTGAGATTAAAAATTAATACTTTTTTCTTGTAAGAACATATTAAATTTACCAAAAGTGACAGTAAATACACTCAAATACATTTATAAAAAAGTAGTCCTGTTGCAAGGATCATTTCTTCATAGCTTAATCCATATTAGCAACAAAATATAAGCAGTACATATCTGCTTTTTAAACTCTCTTTAATGTTTTCTTTCATAGACTCCAAAATGCATTACTGTGAACATGATTACCTACAAACTAAAAATTATTTTCTGTGGTGAACAACAACCTGTTGTCAGTAAAGCAGATAAGCATTAAGTTGTTTTGAACCTAAGCATTTCTATTGAAATATGGATTTCCTATTCTTCCTATGCACAACCTCAGCCATCATGTACTATTTTGCTGCATTTCCCCCCTTTTGTGAGCATGAAATTACATCTGTAACGTATTTAGAGAAGGCTGTAAAGAATAATTCCACACAGGGGTTTGAATAACAACCTGCATCCCACTATGAAACACTTCTCTGTCGATGAAGCATGTACTGCATGGCTTTAAGAAGTCATGAATTAAATTCAATGCTCTTTTACTGTGGATATATGGTGACGTATGTACACACATACACAGTGAGTGTTTGTCATTGTGGGGTTGCATGTCTGGAACCTGCATCCAGGGAAAGCTTTTTTTTCTATTGTGCAAGCTTTTAGGAACCATAATCCATATATACACAATCTCATTAGTATTCATATATATTTTTACATAAAATACATTTATATGTTAAGTGAATTACATGAAATCACCAAACAGTAGAGCATGGCACTAATAACACCAAGGTCATGGGTTGGATTTCCCGGGAAAGCATAACACTGATTAAATGCATCCTCTGAATGCACTGAGGTCACTTTAAAAAAAATACAAATGCATGTGCTGCACGAGATATGGATGTGTGGATATTTAGAGTTTAAATGTGTACAGGGTTTCTGCAGCTTTTTAACGACAGTTAAAGAAAAATTAAGCAATAATTGGACAATTAAAAATTGAAAATTGAAAATAAAACATCCAACTGTTCATTTTTAATTAGAATACAGTAATAACTTTTACTGTACCTTCTGATCACACTGTAAAAAAGAAAGAAGTGTTCTTCCCTTAGCATTTTTTTCTTGTTTTCCAGTTCAAATGTTGGATTCTTAAAGTGGCCCATTATGGATTTTTTGGAAATGAGTTTTCATGCAGTGTGTAAAACAACACATGTTTTAAATCTAAAAGTGGACCTTGTATGAAGATATTGTCTCTCAAAAGAAAGAGTCGAATCTAAATCATTGAAACGAGTCATTTTTAAAACGAATCTCAAGCCATTTCATGCTGATTTCAACATGAAATATTAGCATATTGCCCGCCCACTTGTTGCTCTTTTTGAGTTGGTCTGAATGAAAATGCAAATTCATTCTTCACCAGTAGGTGCTGCTTTTGAAGTGGTTAAAACACTGCTTTATCAGACGTTACAGACATGATGAAATGAAAATGAGATCAATTGAACAATCACCGCAGAATAGCATTCACAAAAGAATGTTTTTTGGAAAAATGAACTCCATTTGGGAGTCGCTGAAAAAATTAGCTAAAAATAAATGCATATTATCAGACAATGAAAGTTTTTTTTGACCTTGCATGCATAAGCCTGTTGTTGGAGACTCCCAATATCAAAACAAGAACCTTTCATTACCCATAATAGAGGCACTTTAAAACAAGCAACACTGAGAAGTAAAATGACCGATCAAAATGAAATGAGTTTACAATTAAAATGAGAACAAATGAACCAACAGGATTAGAAAATCATTTTAGAAATAAGTTTTTGTGCCTCATTGAAAGACATTGTTCTTGCTTTAAGCATAAACTCATTCCATTTTGTTCAATTAATCAAAAAGCAAGAATTCAACTATCTTCAGTTTCAAGGATCTTCACTTTAAATATTTAAACTGGAAAAGGGGACTAAAATACTCAAGTTATTAATTATTTGCAGAGTATGCAACAGTCAGTGTCATGAATAAATTAATTTAAGACTGCTTCAGTTTAACACTTTTTAGTTGAAGGGTGAACCAAGACTTTTCAAGACCTGCAAAAACCCTGCATGATACAAATGTTCAAAAGTCATTCAATGTATTGGTCTTATTTATTATAAGAAATTGATGTCATACAATAGATTTGACATCTTTTTTAGTTAATATTCCACATATCACTGTCTAAGTCTAAATGTTAATAAAAATAAATAAAAGATGCTGCAATCACACCTTCCAGGTGATTAACAGCAAATTTTAATGAGATCACCCTGGGTATATAACCATTATATCACCTGAACAGCACGCTCAAGCTTAAATGCTTCTCTTAAAGATGTTTATAGAACAGGCACATTTGCATGTGTTATATTTCAGTTCAAATTCCTGCTATTTCACCAACCAACTCCAATCCAGCATAACCAGGACCTAAATGCAGTATAATCACAGTCTGGTATAACCAGGCCCTAAATAGCAAAGCAATATCACTGCACTGTGCAAATGGCATCTAACACATGGCGCTTTTGAGCCATTACCTAATTTGCATAAAACTCTCATAAACACATGCAAAAAAAAAAAATTCCCACCTATGAGAGAGCACAATATGTGAGCCAAATAAAACTGGAATTAAACCTGCGACCGATGAATGCAAACCCTTTACACTAACGACAAGGACTGGGCCTTGGAAAAACTAGCAGTTAAAAGATTTTCGAAATGAGCGCTGAAGTAACAGATTCTGTAATTTTATGAAACTCAACCGGCGTAGATAATATTATAGATCACTGTCAGCAAAAACAAAGCCTCCAAAAACAGCTTGTTTTCATGAACTGCTGTTCTTGCTGTCTCGTCGCCAGAGAGCGGTTTGTGACGCCAAAGAAATCCTCTCTCATGCGCACACACTTTCTTCCGCCCTGCATTTCCTGACTGTCGCACAGTAACGTAGATGAATAATATGAATTTCTCTCCAAATGCCCCTCACTATGCAGCAAAAACACATATCGATTTTATTTATGGGAGTAATAACTGAACACAATGTTTGGAGCATTTGTTTCAGGACTTCAGTCAGCACGGATGAGTTACAGAGGTAATATAGGCACAAAAATGTAAAAAGGCACAAGAGAGATAAATGACTTTTTTTCCAATTTCTTTAGCACAGATATTTAAAAACACCATATAAACATCATATAAAATTATTTTTACAATAAGCCTTAAACAACACTTATTTATACAATTATTTTCAATTATTTTATAATAATTTATAATAGTTTAATACATTATTATTTCAATGTAATAAATGTATTTATTAAAGTTCATTACCTTATCTATATGGAATTCATTTATTAATTTATTGTGTTTTTTTATAGGATAGGACAGTATTTAAGACAGGAAGTGAAGTGGAAGAGAGAGGATGGACATATCGAGAAAGGTCCGCAAGCCGGGACTCTGAATGCACAAAAGAAAAACAAAAAAAACAGCACTATTATTTGATTAATATAGAATAAAGAGCCATAATACAGAAGTCATTTATGAGTGCCTATCAATTTTAAACATCAGAATCTGAGCCCATCCATCCATTAATAAATACATTTAATTTCAGGTTGTCTCTAAATCGATAAGAATAACAGGATCTGCGAGGAAAAAGCTGTTGTTCACCTTTCTATATCCATCTCTACCAGCGGAGGGTCAGAGGACATGCTCTAGAAGGTCAGCGTGATCCGACTAATCGTCCTCGATTGCATTTCCTGCTCTGACGTATGCCTCTGGACCTACGGGTAAAGACAGATTCCCCCGCAAGCCGGTTATCTCTTTATCTCTTGACATGGTGGATCTGTCTGATACAGCCGTTCCCGTTCATCAGCGTGTGTCTGTCAGCGAGAGAAACAACTTCTGGGACGGAGGCCCATCGCCCCGTAACAGAAGCAGAGCGCTCGCGAGAGTCCAATCAAATCAATGTCACCTTGGATGATCACTGGATATGATCTGCCTGGATCGGGCTTCAGGGGAAACAAAAGAAGAGGGAATAAATAAGACGAAGGAAGTTGGAGAGCGACAGAGAGATCAGGCTTCAAAGAACGCAGGGAATCATGCTGGATTGGATAGAGCGAGCTGGAGACGAGCATCGTTATCGTATCTCTCCTTTGAGAGGATGTCACCCCTGTTTTTCTTTCCTGCTTGTCAGGATATTGATCACCCTGCGTCAGAGACGTAGACAAAATACTTTTTATCCGCTAAGAAAACCGCTCAAGGTGAAAGCGAGAAACAGAGGACATTCTCCTCTAAGAAAATCCATCAGCATTTTTTTTTTCGGCATTCCTAAATTACCACGCAGACGTATTTTAATTTCATTCAGGCATTAAGAAAATGACTCTGGGAGCTGGTTTGATTCCTGAAGGGTCTCTAATGACTTGATAGCATCTGTCAGAGTTGGGAGAGAGAGTCCCAGCGTACAGGAAAGCCCTGGTAGATGCGGCTAATGAAATCTCTGTGTTATTAGCTCTGTTCAGCGTAATACCCCTAATGGGTAATTATGTGCAACAGATGTGTAGGTCCCTGCTTTGTTTACTTAAGAAGCCTGTCGGAAGAGTCTATTATTGCATTCGAGGTCACTGGAAAGTGATCCGTCATTGTGAATTAAGGCATAATCAGAGTAATGCGAACATGAGAGGAAAGTTCGAACAAGTGCGCTGGAAGGTCTGAGCCAAAATGGTGGGCTCACTTTCTCACTATTAGGCCCTAACGGCGCACTTGATGCAGATTTGTGTATGCGTATCGAGTCTACAAGACTCCCTTTAGTCGTTTAGATTCAGAATGGTGCTCAATGTTCACTTTTTCTGACAGCGCCTGAGTTAAATATATGAGTGTCACAGCAAAGGGTCTGAAAACTTAGGACCATGTGATATTTCAGTTTTTCTTTTTTAATAAATCTGCAAAAATGTCAACAATTCTGTGTTTTCTGTCAATATGGGGTGCTGTTTGTACATTAATTAGGAAAAAAACTGATTTTAGCAAATGGGTGCAATATAACAAAGAGTGAAAAATTTAAGGGGGTCTGAATACTTTCCGTACCCACTGTATAGCACCTGGAAGTCTGATTGCAGAAAGAATCAGTTTTTTTTAGTGAATCAGAAACATACAGCACTACTCAAGTATAATTCAGACGAATTACTTGAATTACTTCCAAATGAATCACTTCTTTTTAGTGAGTCAGATACATACAACTCAACTAGCAGAATTCAAGAATGAATGTCTCTAATGAGCTGATTCTGTTAAGTGAATCAAAAACATACTGAACAAAAAAGAACGATTAATGAATCAGTTATTTTTAATAAATACAATGCAACCTATAAGGTCTGAAATGAACTAGTTTTTACTAAACTACTGGTTCGGTTTTGCGAATTAAAAAAAGCAAACAACAACAGCGCAACCAGTGTAGTCCAATTCGAACACTATATATATATATATATATATATATATATTAATACTGTCATTTAAATACAAATATAAAAAAGTCTATGTGGCATTACAGCACAGAGTGTGGACTCTCTAGAGGACATCAAGGACTGAATGTGGCATTTGGGACAGGCCTATCTCTCTCTCTCTTATCTTGCCATTTCTCGTCCCCTCCTCCTTCTCAGGTAGGCCTATATTTCACTGTGTACTTATCTGGGATGACTGATGCCTGCTGAAATGAAAAACCTGTGATTATAAAGACTTAGACTGATTTAATTAGATACTTGTCCGACCTAACCGGCGAACAGACGCGGCACGGCAGGCTGACAACTCTACGAACATGTCCATATTCCCCCGACACCTGTCAGCACGCTTAAAGAAATAATACATCTCTCACTCTTTTCTAAAAATACCTCCGGGAGAAAAATGTGCGAGGCTGAGAAATCTATAATTAATGTGGTCATATTTAGCAGCCGTTGGAAATATGATGTGCTCTCCACTCTTGTTCTCTATCGCTCGTCTTCCCCCTTGTTTTATTTTTCGCTTTCTCTTTGTCGACTTCTCTTTCAGGCGGGTTTATGGCGAGGAACCTGATAATCCCAGCGTGAATGAGGCTAGGCGTGAACATAATCAAAGCATCTGAGATTTGTCTGCAATTCCATCATATGTTTGACAGCTGACTGGAGTAATTAGCAGCCGAAGGGTTTTCCATCCTTGTGGGGAACCACATGGACTAAGGGGAAGAGAAGGAGAGAGACAATGAGAACACCACAAGTATAGAGATAAACACAGCTTTATAAACTCTCTATTCTCTTTATAGAACATACCATTGTCAATACCACAAACTGGTGACCTGTAAGATTAAGATTGGTCTCGCTGATTAGCCTGCAGCTTATTCTGGTCAAGAATCGCCCACTCAGACAAGAAGAAGCCACCTGACCTACTTGAAAATTGATCAACCACAGTTTGCTTTTATTCTTAGCATGCAACAAAGTGAAGGCTTGTGAAAAATTAATGGTGCAGGTGTTTCTGTGAACATTTCTAAAGTTTAAGAAAATGAGTCGCTATGCAATTACTTGGGTGTTCTGAATGGCTGTTAACATCATTGCTATTTTAATTATTAACTATGACTTTTCATTAAATAAATTCATAATTTGCTGCTTATTAATAGTTAGTGTGGTAGTTGTTAAGTTTAGGTATTGGGTGGTATTAGGGATGTAGAATAAGGTTATGCAGAATAAGGCATTAATATGTGCTTAATTAGCACTAATAAATTGCTAATATAATAGTAATATGCATGCTAATAAGCAACTAAAATAAAAACTGTTAAAAGGTTTTACCAATATTTTTTTAAAGAAGTTTTATAGTCAGTTACTATATAGTCAGATTCCTGAAGGATGCCTGTTTAGAAAATCAAAAACAGACAGTAAATATATTTTAGGTTTATCATATACTTGATGTAATTAATTTTACTGGTGAATTATTTGGTGACTTATTTTTTATTAGAATAAGAAACGCAAACTTCATTCTGACCTACTGTATAAGCAAATAGTTTCCTGTATCAAGCTTAAAGTCAAAACACGCTGTTAATAATTATCTTCCAGAGTAAAAGCGAGCTGAAATTAGCATAAAACAAGCCAATCAGATTAAAGCTTTCAATTTTGAGAAAGTGGCTTAATTACTGTGTGCAGTCAGTCTGTCAATCTGAGCCTGACAGTAGTTAAAGATCACGACCTAAGCATTTACAATTTACTGAACGATAAACAAACCCAGTAATAGTGAAGTTTGCTGTTTTCAGATGCAGGCAGCGCTAAAGTCACTGGTGATTTTCTCTTATGAGAGATTATAGCCGTGGCCTCATTAATGCAGCTCACACAGATTCTGCAGCAAATTTACCGTGTGTGGTCATTAAAATACACTTGACCTTACACCGACACGCTCTCCTCTGGTTTTCTCTCGCTATCTTAAACGCAACCTTTTCACCTGTGCATATACATATTTATATAAAAAATACATATACTCTAAATAGTAAGGCAAACTAAATTCCTCTCCTTCTGCAAGCTTTAATCATCTAATCGGTGCTTTAAACGAGGGCTCAGAGGGCAAACGCATGCATTCACACATCCTGAGGGGATTTTCTCATGCATCTGTGTCTAATGTGCACGTGTGGTGTTAAATTCAGATGCCGTTACATGCACGGGTCAACAAAATCACACGCGCATACACTTAAATGACTGCCCCTTGGGCTGTGTCTATTTATTCCAGGCCTGTATAGACTGGCTGACATGTCATCTTATGGGCAGTAATGAGTGTAAATGGTGTGTATTCTGATTGACTCTGGCAGGGAGGTGGATATTCCTGGAGAAGTTTAACAGACACAGGCTGATGTGACCTGGCAGTGGAAAGCATTACTACTGGAGGTGAAATCTCTGTTTGGCAGATCCCTCCCGCGGCACATGGCAATTAATAACTGACCTTTAATATTTCAGCATGTCTCAGCTGTTTGTCTCAAGATGGACGCAAGATAACAACCGTCAAATCAACAATATGTCAGAGCGTGTCATAGCTGCATGTAACATCCCTTGTGAGGAGAAAGGTGTAGATGTGATGACAAAGAAACAAACTTAATAAAAGTTGCATTGAAGGTATTATACTTCTGTTGTATTGAATTAAATGATGTTTTCAAACAAGTTTCAGGAGGATCACGCACGAATGATTAATCTCAGCTGCCGCCGATCTCCCGATTACCTAATTACCCTATCAGAACCTCAAAGCTTTCCTTTAAATACTCCAACTACTTCCTTTCCCCGTCACTTTCGTTCTTTGCATACCTCCGCCGCCCCTACACCACCACGACACCACCAATTGATTAGTCCCTCATCTAATACCTCACATCTAAACACCCAGGAACATTCAGTCGGAAGCTTTTCATTTTTCATTTTCACTTCCTCCTGGGGGCCACGCGGGGACCAGGCTGGGCCCCGGGCTCTGCCCAACCCTCGCCTCCTAAGGGTAAAAAACCTAGGGCTCGGGGCCCTCTGGGTATGTCAAGATGTCTGCATCTCAAGAAATAAACCAAAGTGATGTTATGCCCATAGAAAGCATATTAAATGCATATAAAGTGTCTACTTCCAGGTTTTTGGAAAATAAAAATTTCACAATTTGCTTGAAATAATGTTAATATTGTAATTCAGTGTAACACAATATTTATGAAATATCCAAACAACATGCGTATTCTGGCTTGTACATATTAATATATATATATAAGAATAAGGAAGCATATTAAATTTTATTGTGTTTAAATGAGTAAAAAAAATCTTACTGGAAAAATAAATTAATAAATAATAATAATAATACATTAAAATTACAACTAATTAGTATTTGGTGTTAAAGTAGTACCTTTTCATGCCTCATAAATAGATTTTTGTTGCAAATATGCCTGAAAAATCGTTCCACTAAATGACATTTTAGTGGGTAAATTTAGTAAATCAAGTAAAAATGTATAGATAGTTTTTTTGCTCAATTTTTTTTTTGTTTTGATTTGTGGGTGTAAAAACAACCATTTAAAGCAGGATTAAACAATATTAAGGTTTTAAAAATGCATTTTAAATCAAATAAATTTATCCCTGGAGAGCATATGAGACATCTTTAATACAAACATGAAATAATCCTACTGACCGACCGCAAACTATCGAACCATTAAACTATGCAATACATAGAAACATCAGGTGACAGCTGTAAGCAAACCCTAATGGCCTTAAAGGTTCCTTCTGTGATCTTTCATGCTGATATTTTGAGCAGCTGTACCTTGAGCCGTGTGTGGTTTCCCGCAGATGTATTAAGAAAAGAAACGCTCTTCTATAATGCATTGAGAGTATTGACTTCTCCTTGGTGCGCTATTTCCTTTTCCTGACAGGTAAAAGAGATCCACCCCCCTCCGATCTCTAATGCACCTGTCAATCAGAGAACAAATTCAATTTAGTCTTGTTTGTGTGGACATAAAGAGGGCATAGTAGTGTCAAAAAAGAAGGTATTAACTGCTATCACTTGGATAATAATGCATTTTAAAAAGCTTATTGTCAGTAAGAGGTTAGACTGATCGGTCAGAGAGATTAGCACATGTCCCCCAAAGCTATTCATGCTCTTACAGTTGAAATAAAGTCATATTGTGTATTAGGGGATTGGGAAAGGTTCTTTAATCATTTATCACTCAGTAAGATGAAGCTGAACAAAGACGATAGAAAAATCTTAATATAAAAGGACAATACAACCAAAAAAAGTAGCTATAGATGTATTTTACGTTGTAAAAAAGTAAACGCATTGAGCTTGTGACCTTATTTCAGACATTTAACCAAAAATCCAGCTAAGTAGTTTTTGGATTTGGTCTACAAACGTGTCCATGCAGCAGTTTAAAAACCAATAAATTCATGTTTAATTAATTATTTCTCTATATATGTTCAAATCTTACTGGGGTAATCCATAAACCTTGACTGCAGGTCACTACCTGTAATAAGGACCCAGAGTGAAAACAATAACACACATTTACTGTAGATGCATTAAATAAAGACTAACATCACCATTTCAAGTTTAACTCAGATGGGTTTGAGTTTAAAAATCACCTTTAATTAAGATCACAGCAAAACACATTCCCTTTAAAAACTGTCGGTTTGCCACAGCCATGTGACAGGAAAGGAGGAAGGACACAAGAAAGCTTTCAGGGACCCAGAGACCCTGACAACAGAAGACAGCCACTATCCAAACGGAGAGAGACAAGTGCAAAAATCCCATTCAGACTCATTAGGCTGTGACATGTCATGGTGCTAAGACTGTTAACGTTACTCACCTGGCATATGAATTTTTCAGCTCGTGGCTGGTTTATTCATGGCGACTCGTGGCAGAGACATGTTCCTCTCAGACACCTGTGATTGAGGTAAGCCAGGGGTCATCACCCAGAAAACACACCGTTCTGCATTCTGCACCTGCGTGATGCTTTTCACTTTTCAATAAACAGATATCAATCTTTCATTAAATAAAAAAGGCAGATGCTGGATTCCCTTTGTTCTCGTCAATGGGAATTTCTCTGCAAGTGCTGATTGTAGATTTGCTGTTTTGGTTATTGCTTTGATTTTAGCTAAAGGTTTTTTTGTTTTTGTTATTACTTTACCAAGTCTCATGATGCACTATTTTTCATTTGGCTGGATGATAAAATGGGCAAAAATCTCATACACTTACACTGAAGGAGTAGAGTCATATCTAGAGACAAGAATATCAAAGGCCATATACACACTGCAGCTAAATCCAGTTGTCATTTCACCTTTTAGTGCTACAAGTAATTTAACAGAGTAACAACCGCATTCTACAATTAAATTAACTCGCGAAAAGTGCAGGCAGTATTAACTGAATTTAGAGAGATTCAACGCAGTGCGAACAACTGAAAAACTTGTTGTAAATGTGTATTTAAATGTGTATCAGAGTTGTGATGCAAGACATCAAAGGAAAGGAGGTGTGTCTTAACTGATTGTTGCCAGATCCTGCTTTAAAAAAACAAACAGCTAATAAAGGACAAGCTGTAATAAACTAGTAAACTTAGCAAAATGTATCTTGAATGCAAATGCAACATGAATCTTGGAAATAAGCGACATACCAAAATATTGCAAACTAAATATTTAGGTTATTACTTTACTTTTGAATACATGCAGTTCGTGAATGTATTAGAAAACGAAATATTCTGCAGTTAATTTACTAATTGTAAAACGTTGATTTCACAAAAACTCTGATATAGGCTACATAAATGTACCAACAAATGTACCAACATCTGTCACCATAAATTAATAAACTGCAACGACACTTTAAACTTAGCTAGACATTTAAATATTTCCCTTTAAACCCAGAAGCATTCTGAATCCTTCTCAAAGACATAATTTACATGATCTTTTTGTGTGTTTTGGAGACAACGAGGAGACCAGGACGTAAAGGAGAATGATACACTGCTCTAAATGAAACCTGGCTTTCTGCAGTCAAAGAGACAGATTTAGCTCGCAGTACTAATATAAAGGGCCCCGCTACGCAGAAATGATAGAGAGGAATGGTAATATAGCTTTTATGATTAGATAGGATCCCGAGGGAGGAGTCCAATAGTAGACAGACGAGAGATGTGCATTTACCTTGAACTGAAACACATTATTATTGATGAAATGACACTCCCCAACACTTCATTTCTGGGCTTCTCTCCCTCACACATACAGCACACACTATTTATTGCTCTAAATTTAGTTACTTTAAATGGAACTATGAATCTCAACCTATATTTGTTAAATGGTTAGACAATTTTACCTAACAATTCACCAATAAAGAAAAACATATGCAGTTTGTCATAAAAGAGCAAACCATGTTGTACTACAGAATTTAAAGTAAAATATTTTCCAGTATTTTATGATCAGAAATATCAAATCAAGTCAATTTATATCACCTGCTGTTTTTCAACAATTACAAAAAAAAAAAATAGATTTTATTGCATTTTACAAAATGTCTTAACTTTGTTTATTGTTTGGAGCTGATACATTTGTTTAGTTTAGTTTAGATTTTATGTTCCAGTTAACATTTAATTTGTTTCAAGTAACGTTTTATGGTTTATACAATAACCCTGGATGGGACATAAATTTATCCAATGGGATTTGATCAGATGAAAATATTATTAGCCAATAATGTTGTCTAGAAGTAAAATTTTAAATAGAATTTCAGAATCATAAGGAATTCCACTTAGTTCCATTGAAGATTCTATAAGAATTCCAGTAGATGTTTAAAAATCATCAGTGCAACCAAGAATCATGAGCATTATTTTGTTTTTGGTTCTGGTGTTTAAAAAAAAAAAAAAAAAAAAAAAAAGAAATCCAAAGATTTACATCCATATTTTGATTGAAAAATAAATAAAATACAGTCCAACCAAAGAATATTCAGACACCATATTATATATATATTGTCATAAACCGCGCCTCTGTGGCTCTCCCCGCTCGACACCAGCGGGAACCGTCACCGGAGTATTAGGGTTCCTACCCGGACCCTTCTTTACCCTTGCACCGGAACTGTTTAGCGCTTCCGCTCTAGCCGCTAGCCGGCCTTTATTAGCGCGGCGTCCACGCTG
>JAUMHE010000027.1:669292-684789 GCA_032359235.1 Enteromius mattozi | reverse complement strand
AGAGAGAGCGAGTCTGTGTGTGTGTGTGTGTGAGAGAGAGAGAGAGCGAGTCTGTGTGTGTGTGTGTGTGTGTGTGTGAGAGAGAGAGAGCGAGTCTGTGTGTGTGTGTGTGAGAGAGAGAGAGAGCGAGTCTGTGTGTGTGTGTGTGTGTGAGAGAGAGAGAGAGAGAGTCTGTGTGTGTGTGTGTTATCTTACTCGTGTTCATGCTCTTCAGGGCAAATGGACGAATAAGGAGCGAGTGCTGGTGTTTTCTTCTCGTGGGATCAGCTTCAGGACGAGGCACCTGATGATGGACCTGAGGACCATGATGCCTCACAGCAAAGCTGGTAAAACCACATCAGAGCAGCTGCATTAACCAGCTAAACCAGCACTAACCAGCTAAACCAGCACTAACCAGACAGTCGATCAAATATCACTCTCTTTGTTTTCCTTCAGACACCAAGATGGACAGAAAAGACAAGCTCTTCGTGGTGAACGAGGTACGTGAGCAGAAGGGTTCTGTAGTCTCTGGAGACTCGTCTGATTCTAACAGATGCTGTGTTTTAGGTGTGTGAGATCAAAAACTGCAATAAATGCATCTTCTTTGAAGCCAAGAAGAAACAGGATCTTTATATGTGGTGAGTCAGAAATAAAAATGATGATAATAATACGAACATCTCAAGTGTTCTGAGATCTGTTCTTCTCTCACAGGATCTCAAACGTCCCTCACGGACCCTCGGCCAAGTTCCTCGTACAGAACGGTGCGATTTCTTTCAGTCATTTGACTAGTTTAGATCATGTGTGTGTTTCTGTTAATAATAATTGAACTGTAGTCGACTGGTCTGCGAATGAATCAATCCGCTCTCATTCATTTGTTCAAGCGCTTTATATGGGTATTAATCCAGCAACTCTTAATCGACCGCTAATGGTGCCAAATGCTGCCGCTAGGCTCCTCACTGGTGTACGTAAACGAGAGCACATTACCCCAGTTTTAATATCTTTACATTGGCTCCCAATTCCCTACAGAATTGATTTTGAAGTTCTGTTGCTGGTTTTGAAAACACTTCATGGGTTAGCTCCTTTATATCTATCAGAATTAATATCTGTTCATAACCCCGGATGGTCTCTTAGGTCTTCTAACCAGAGACTATTAAATGTTCCTCGGTCTAAATTAAAATCAAGAGGGGACCGAGCTTTCACATCTGCTGCTCCAAAACTCTGGAACAGTTTACCGGTTTCTATTAGATCTGTCTCCACACTGCATGAGTTTACAGCAAAACTCAAAACCCATCTCTTTTCTCTTTTAACTGTAGCTAACTGGAATGTGACAGTGCTGGTCTGTGCTGTAATTCATGATGTTTTAATGTGTAAATGTTTGATTGACTGTACAGCACCTTGGTCAACAATCGTTGTTTTAAATGGTGCTATATAAATAAAGCTGAGTTGAGCTCTTGCTGCATAATTAATGTAGATGTGGGTGATTATGTTAATGAGCTGATGGCTGTGTTTAGAAATTATTTCACACTCGGCTCTTGTAATGATTGTGTGTTTGTAGTTCACACACTCGCTGAGCTGAAAATGACCGGAAACTGTCTGAAAGGCTCCAGACCGCTGCTGTCCTTCGACCCGGTGAGTGATACACGCTAACAGATCACACGTGTGTGCGACGGATGAGGAGGAGGAGGATGATGATGATGTTTGTCTGTCACTTCATAGAAATTTGACAAGGAGCCTCACTACGCGCTGCTGAAGGAGCTCTTCACTCAGGTTTATTTCCACATTAATTCCTCTGTTTTTGCTGCTTTGATCTCAGATAATGCTGCAGGATGACTGAATAATGCTCACATAGCGGCTGATATCAAGAGTGTAGAGAGATGTGTAGTAATACATTCTGAGTCCACTGTGTTTGATCTTTGTCTGTTATTAAAGTTCTGGCGCTGAGAAACAGATGAACAGAAATACTGATTGCTTTCAAATACGTTTATTTTGAACGCTGGTGTGTGTGAACCTCTGTAGTTGTCCATGTGTGAGACCGTTTACTCGCACGACTCATAATTGAGTTAAAGAGGTGTTTAAGCGCTCTGATGGCTCGAGTGTGGCTCTTTCAGATCTTCTCGACGCCGCGCTATCACCCGAAGAGTCAGCCATTTGTGGATCACGTTCTGACCTTCACCATCGCTGACCACAGGATCTGGTTCAGGAACTATCAGGTGAGCAGCGCCAGCTCCAGGCCGTCCGAGCGAGCGGCTCTTTCTGAATGACTCTGTGATTGTTGTCTGCAGATCATCGAAGAAGACGCGTCTCTGGTGGAGATCGGCCCGCGCTTCGCCCTGAATCTCATCAAAATATTCCAGGGCAGCTTCGGCGGACCCACGCTGTATGAGAACACTCACTTCCAGTCTCCGAACATGGTAAGGCACACTCACACAGAACGAGCTGTGTGTTGATAAAGATGCGGCGCAGACAGAGCGAAGGTGTTTATAGATCACTGTTTGATGTGAGAGACGTGAGCGCACTAAATCATCATGCTGACAGACTGGAAGATGTGCTGTTTTTACAGAGTAGTTTATCATTAATAGTCTTCCGCTGTTATGAATTTTTAAAAGCATTTTCCTTGTATTATTACTGAACATACAGGTATAAGACAAGTCTGTACAAGTGTTTCCATCATGTTGACCACTGCATGTGTGCTGTACTAGAGGCTTAGTCAAGAGAAAGTTACTGAATCATATTGAAGTTACATTTTCAAGTTAGCTATTTAAAATCCAAGGATCGGTCAAAGCCTAGCTCAGCCTGGCTGTGTGTGTGTGTGTGTGTCCAGCACCGGCGGATGATCCGTCAGGCCACGGCGGCCCGGCAGAAAGAGCGTCAGAAGGTGAAGGAGCTCCTGAAGGAGAAGCGCTTGGAGGAGAAGGAGGTGCTGGTGAAGGATGTGACCGACGAGGTGTTTGTGACCCCGGCTGAGCCCAAAGACCCAGAACCACAGCCTCCAGAACCACAGAGATCCACCAAGAAGCTGCGCCTCACAGAGCTGAAGAAGAGGACGCAGATGAAGCGCAAAGGCCTGCGATAAACCTGCTCTTCACTGACTGAAGAGCCCTGTGCATCTGAGGATAGCCCAGATCTGGTCCAGAGCTTCTGCTTCCAGAACACAGTCTTTCTCTTTTGGGACAAAACGCTTAACATGAAAAACGTGGCTTGATGCATTAAAACTCTAAAATTATTATTAAAACATATAACACACAGACAAGCAGCTATATGAGCCGTAATATGAACGTTTAATTACACATTAAGTGTTTTTCACCCCTAGAGAACAGTTATAAGGAAGATGCTTAACACAGTGTTTTTAAATGACCTAGCTCAGTAAACACATTATTAATAAAACCTAATGTTCAGATGAGTGTAGAATAAGGCAGCGTGTTTAACATGGCTTAATGCAAAAAAACATCCCTGTGAATTAAATGTGTTGTGTCTTTATGGTATTATGGCTCATAACAATCTTTGGGTTTGGTCTTTCAATAAACACTGTTTTAATGCATGAAGCCACTGAGCGGAGGAAAACATGTTCTTCTTATAAGCTTGTCTGTATGTGCTGTGCTTCATTAATAATGTGTTTGGGCTTTTGAAAACACTGTTTTAATGCATTAAGCCACGATAAGCGTTTTTGAATTTTCCTCTCTTTGAGAAGCAGCTCGGCATCTGACGATTTATATTCATCTTTGTGTTTCTGCTGGTTTTTTAAACAATGCAATGTTAATAAAACGTTTAATGTTTAAACATGTTGGTTTTGAATTGCTTTATAGAAAATACACAGGAATATGACTGTGAGTGATGACCAGGGCTGTGTGTTCTGAAGCCACCTTAACACTGCATCGCTGTTAGTGACACTGGTCATCCTTGGGACCCACAGCTCTGAACATTTTGTCTGTCTAGTTTAATCACCTGATTCAGACCATCAGCTCATTACGAAAGAGCTTCGTGAACTCAAATGACTGTCGTTTCTTGGGTTTTCTTTCCTGGTGTGGTGTATGATGCAAAGCAAAAGAGTTATGTGTTTTTATTTCAAACCGACACATCTTTTATAAAGAGCACGCAGTGAAGCAGTCCGTGCCCAGAATAAAGAATCGATTCTGGAGCCAATGATATCAATCCGTTCAGCACCGCGGCCGTGGACAGCGCCTGGTGACGTCATACCGAAGAAGCTCTTCCCTGGTCCTGGAGACACAGCAACAGAGCACGTTTTATCTGACCACTATATATCTGACCTGGAGTCTCTGCTGTGGGGCTGATGGGTTGATTCAGGTGGTTAGGAAAAGCTGAAAACGTGTCGTGTTGGTGTGAAACACGCCTAGAAATGGTACACCTTCTTTTTAAGGCATACCTTTAAGGTAAATTCACACCAAGCACTATAATTTTAAAGATAACGGCCAATCAGAATCCACCCGGCGAGAATTTAAAGCGACAGACGCGCTTGTGGAGCTAATACTGTTATCTTTATAGTTATCGTTCATGGTGTGAACGAGTCTTAAGAGACAGTTCAAGTATTAAAACTTTGACAGATGCTGTGATGAGTTTAATAAGGCGCTGTTAGCTTTCTCAAACTGTTTCATCATCAGCGCTCTTTACTTGAACAAAAACAACCGCAAACATCAGTTCAGGAGAGTTTCGTCAAGCTCGTCTGTAATAGTCTGCTTGCGCTTTATTTCTCAGCCCCCAGTGATTTATGTCACACAAGGAGCTTGTGGTAGGAACCCCTTGTTGATCGTTTCTGTTTCCGGTCGGACTGTATCTTGGCGGGACCGGAAACATGGCGTTCAACTTCGGCGGCGCGTCCAGCAGCGCGAGTGAGTTCAATTAAACTCTGTTAATCAGTTCCGATAAACATTCTTAGTTTCATACGAAAAGCTGTAAAGTATATTAATACACACGAAGAGTTAGTCAGAAGTTAGGGTTAGCTCTGAGGACCAGCAGCGGCTCAGACTCTTATCTGTCTCTCCTCACTCTAGAGCAGTGGTCTCAAACTCAATTCCTGGAGGGCCACAGCCCTGCACAGTTTAGCTCCAACCCTAATCAGACACACCTGATCCAGCTAATCAAGATCTTTAGGATTATTAGACACTTCCAAGCAGGTGTGATTGGGAGCTGGTTGGAGCTAAACTCTGCAGAGCTGTGTCCCTCCAGGAAATGAGTTTGAGACCACCGATATAGGGGATAGTTCATCCAAAATGTTCAATTCTGAAATCATTTTCTCAACCTTCAAGATGTTCCAAACAGCAGACGGTAGCCAGTGATTTCTATAGTATTTATTCCATAAAGTCAATTAACTGTCTGATTACCAGCATTCTTCAATATATTTCTGCAAAGAGAAGAAACATACTCGTACAGGTTGTGAAAAACTCATACTTCTTCATTTTTGGGTGAACAACCCCTTTCAAGATCCTTCATGTAACATTAGGCCCTGTTTACACCTAGAATTCAGATGCGTTTTAAGTGATACGATCAAGTGGTCCGACGAGGTCTTTCATGCATTATAATGAGTCTTGTGTGACCACTTGTGTTCATATTTCATCTAGACTGTTTCCTAGTATTGCGTCACACTCTACATCACTTTTATGAGACCGCCGAATACTACTGAACACAAAGCCCACAAATACGATTGAATGAATGCCATTTGCCATTACAATGCTTACGAGTGAGCAGGAAAGGAAGCAACTGGAAAGGATGAAATAACATACATTTTAATCATAATTTGTGTTTCGGCACAACAGTTAAGTTTGAATGGATTTTTTGGAGCACCTCCTCAAAAGCCAGGTTGGTTTTTTGTGGCTATTCGAATGCATTCATTCACATGAAAGCAATTTGTTTAAAGCATTTGCATTTGTACACATCTGTATTTAACATTGTCCACTTTTGACTGCACTGATAAAAATGTTAATATCCAATGTGAACAGAGCCAGAGACGCCAATAAAGAATCTTTATTTTACGAGGGTAGTGACAATAAAACACCCTTTAGTCCAAGTCAAACTCAAATACACTTAATGTTTGCAGGCAAAATGTGTCCAAATGCATTTTATTACATAATGCGAGTGCATGATGCATTCTCCGTGTCACTCTACTGGGTATTTGCATAACAGGCCGTCTTGCAGTAATGTTTAAGCAACCTACTAAAGTAATATAAGAGCAAGTATCTGGCCTTATATTTGCAATGAAGGAAGGAACCAAGCCATCCAGACATGAATAACAGAGACTATAGAAAGGGATCATCTGACTTTTGGCTAATAAACAACCAGAACATCTTGTATTTAGCCTCCCCAAAAGCATTTGCAACACCTTATTAAATTAAATGTAAACATTTAACTATGGTGTTTTAGTACTAAAAATAAATGCAGTTACTAAGGTATTTTAGCAGAAAATGTGGTTACCATGGTATGTTTTTGTGAGTCGTAATGCTTGGTAAACCCCAAAGGTTTGTTGCTGCTCGATAAACAAAGCCCTTAGATATAAACTACACATAACCACCATTTACACTCATTATCAATGAAGGCTTACAAAAGCTTGCAATCCAGCTACATCTAATATTTGCAGCATAGTGTATATTAGAAGACGACTTAAAATAAATTAAGAATAAACACAACCATTAAAACAAAACAAGCATTAAAATAAGTTATAACAACTACAAAAACAAAACCTTGTGTTAACTTACTTCCTCAGATGTTTTAAAGGTGCCATTTCTAGACCTTGGGATGTTGTAATTCACATCTCTCTGGCTCTCTCTCACACACACACACACTCATAACTTAGCTATTCAATGCATTAGCCAACAGCTCAAGCCAGGTTTAAAATAATGTTTTGGAATTACAATGGAGGCTTTGGATGAGATGCAGAAGAAATAATGCTACTCATAATAGTGTTTTAAGTTCAAAAACTGGACAAATACCTTGAAATGTCTTGAAGTGTGGCAACCGTAGTATAAGTGGAATAATTGACTCTGCTTCGCGTCATGACTGCATCACCACCTCAAGGTGTGCATTATTTTTCAAATAATTTAACGCCCGTGGCCATGGTCAATTATTTCTTACATATATCCTCTGCAATGTCTTGTATATCTTAAGGCCCATTCACACCAAGAACGGTAACTATAAAGATCATTCCCAGTAATAAGAGAAAAGCAGTCCACACCACAACTATAATGATAAATGCACAGAGAAACTAATCACTTTCAGAACGATTTTTTTGCAGCTGATGAATGTAGAAACATTAACAGCCAATCAGAATCCATCCTGCTGTAACTTTATTGTTATCATGCTTGGTGTGAACGGAGCTTTATGTTTTGCTTTGTTTGCTTTCAGATTCCGTACTTTGCTTTCAAATTTGATTGTACTGTTATAAACAACATTATTATCAGGATATATTTCTGTTATTACTTTTCAAATAAATGTTTGGATGATATTCTCTGATGCATACTATAATGACAAACGCATTTCCAGTTCTCTGTCTGGAGTTCAGTGGTTTGAGAATAAAATGCTGATGGGTGAGTCCCATATCGGCAACAATAAAATAATTCATCAAGAACAGATTGTGGAGGTGCAGTCTGGGGTCATGATCAGAAAGGCACTCTGAATGAAAATGTGCAGGCTTTAAAAAATAGAAGAAAGAAAAAAAACGTACAAGCAGACATTTTCATTAGGAAGAGCCAAGAGTCCACACTTTCTACTCTAAGAAGGCCAAGGTGATGATGGTTAACATTCAAAAGCTAAAATAAATTTGAATGAATCAATGACTAATATTGTGGTTTAAACAGCAGCCTTCTCAAACACAAAAGGAGTGCTTATGTTAGATTAAGAGCAATGCTTCTACAAAGCGGGGAAAGTACGCCAAATTTGTACTTTTGGCACGATTCAAGCCAGTTGAAGCCTAAAAAGGATATACAGAATCATTTGAAAATGGTGCAAGGACCTTTAACTTTTTATAAACTAACTTGGGAGAGACTACTCATAATCCTGTACATCACACCACTGTGTAATATATTTGCCCAATGAAGTCTAACACTTGTGCATTACTAATTTTGTGGTGCTGATTCAAAAAGTAGTGCCTGTTTGGTCCAAACATGTCACACTTTCTCACAAAATATGTGCATTTTATAGCATTTGTATAAGGTAAAGTCTTGTATTTTCCATTAATCAGCAGACTTACTCCCACAGAAGACTTTTATGTTTCCTATCTTTGAGCCAGATTACTAATTCAATTCTCAAACAATTCACATGTGTACTGTATGAAGGATTATAATGGATACTGTATGAACATATAATGTTATGCATAATTCCTAAATTATGACAAGTAGCAGAAGAAAATGCACACTTTTGCAGACTAAATGCTCATTTTTGTCAACCAAAACCAAAACATGACAGTTTGTTATTTTAATAAGTGCATTAACAATGATATACATCATTTTGGAACACTTTACAATAAGGTATCATTACCTATAGCATTAACAATTAGCAATATGTTTGTTACAGCATTTAAAGTTTGGCAATTTTACTTAGCTATTTATGTCTATCAAACACTATTAATAGACAACCTTTGATTTTAAGAATAAATTAGTAATTAATGTAAGGCCTACATGAATAATTATTATCAAATTAGGTAACATTAGGTCTTTTTTTCCAGATGCAGGGTTGTTATAATAAATTAACAGTAAGTATTTTTAATAGTGCTGTCAAATAATTAATCACATCCGAAATAAAAGTTTTTGTTTACATAATGTGTGTGTACTAAGTATATTTATTATGTGTGTATAAATACACATACAGACAATATATATAAATCTATATATAATGAAAATATTTACATGTATGAATATATTTATATCATCTGAATATCTGCATTGTTTTCTTTAAGGTGTTTGTAAAATGTTACAAACTCCACTGTTTATTTGACTACATCTGTCCTGTCTTTTCCATAACATAATTTAAAGAGTGAAAGGTATGGTAATAACGTTGAAATTATTGTCGCAGCTGACGAGGGAAACAATTTAAAGATGTCATTCCAGTCCATTACTCTGCTTTATGGCCTTTTCCTACATTTCAACTCTCCACACAAACCTTCTGTGTTTTTGTTTCTTAAATGAACTCTTGCTTTTCCTTTTGTCTATATATTGATAGCTTTGTAACCATAAAATTAATTTACAAAAGAGCCATAGTGATGACAAATATGACATTTTAACGTATATTCGTTCAAATATTCACTCAGTCGACAGAGCTGCATTCGTAAACCTCACAAGCGAGTGTTTACGCTCATATTCTACACTACAGAAACAGCTAACGATAACAGGCCGGACTGACATGAAGTGATTTTGCTAAACAACAGCAATTGGTGTCAGCAGCACTGGTGACTGATAGGCCTGTACTGAAGTTAATTTATTTACACCGTTGTTAATCTCATTAGTGTGTTTCTTTCCTTCGAGGTCTTTCATTAGGCTGCTGAAAGTTAATTAATGACTCACTCCCACACGGCTCGCAAAAGGCCTTTTCGTACTTCTCGGAATAGCAAATACAAAGGATCTGCTTCATTATAAACCAATGCTCTCGCAAAACACTTTCCACCTCTACTTTCACCAAATGACTCCTCGTGCACCTTGAGCAGGTTTGACTAAGTCTAAATTTACTGCTAAACCGTCGTTGCACAAATTCAGAATTTCTTCAGGCATGCCGAACAAAGGATAAGGTGTTCAAAACCTTTTTTGCAAGCGTTTAATTCCATCAGAGCTATTTTTTTCTAGACACCTGACTGTTTTTCTTTTATGCAGCTCAGAATATTTGAAGTGGGAGGAAAAGTCATGCATTAGCCTTGAACTGAGATTCAGTGCCAAAAGGAAACACGTTTCTAAGCTTTATAAATAGTCTCATTTAAATACACTGTATGTAAGATGCACTGTGGCTAAAGCCTCCCCTTGAAGCGAAATATATGATATGATCTTGGAATTCAAGAAGGTTTTTTTTCACAAACACAAAGAACACTGTTTATACAGGAAGTGGTTTTTAAAAATCATGCTGAAACAGTCAATGTGAACCCACTTGAAAATCTAACGTAATACATTTTATCCAATTATTTGCACTACATGTATGCAAATTACCGTGCAATTTATTTGACAGTTACTAAAAAATTATTATTATATAATGATTTAATCACCCTGAACAAAAGCAAATGCATACAATTCAAATAAAGTGAATTCTTGCCAATCTGCTGTCAGCCATTTTTACAACAAAAATAAATTTATGACACATTAAAAAGACAAATTACTTACTTTAGTAATTCTACATTTTTTTAAACTTGCCACTACCCGAGGTTTTACCCATTTGCCATTTTTTACTCATTTAAAACACAATACAATGTAACATTCTTCCTTATTTTTAAAATATATTTTAATATATACAAGTCAGAATAAGCATGTTGTTTGAATTTTTACATAAATATTGTGTTACACTGAATGATAACGTAACATTATTTGAACCAAATTTGATGTTTTATTCCCCAAAAACTTATCCGAAACCTTAAAAGTAGACACTTTACTTACATTTAATGTGCTTTCTATGGACTTTTGTGAATTTATTTTGATACAGACATCTTAATGTCTTTATCAAATAAAATATATATATATATACTTCAAATGATAAGTGAATTATTACATACAAAGTGTATGTAATAAAGAGAGATAAAGAGATTCATCTGAAAGCAAAGATAATGCACATCTAACTCATAGAAATACTCAATAATAACCTAATTAATTATAATAGGTATTCAACTTACAACATGTCATTCTGGGATGTCAGTCTTATCCCAAGAGTCTAATTTTATCCTTCTACTTCAAAAAGAAATTACTAAATACATAAACTATCATTTTCGCACATCTAAAAACAGAGACACAAAAGTAATAGATACTTATTACAGAGACACAAAATTAGATAAATTAACCTCGCAACTGTTTTGCTAAACTAACAAAAAATTCAAAATAGCTCATCTGTTCATCAAAAGTGTAGAGATTGTGCCATCTATGGTCAAAAGAAAAACATTCTGTTAGGAGGGTCATCTTGCCCCTTCTTACCCTATTGGTTGGACGATATGGACATATTCAAACTCAGCATTTAAAAACAGTATTGGTACACATCACACCAGGGTTTTACAGCAGAGAATGCACACTAAGCGTATAGTGCATTTTCCTGGATGTCAATATGTTTACTCACAATACACAGCATTAAACAGTGGAAGAGAGTATCAGATGCTTGATGGGTCTGCTCAAAGTGCATCAGCACTGCTAGTAATGACCTGTCAGCCGAGCACTGACCCATGGACACAGACACAAACTCCCATTCATATGTGAAAATGAGCCGTTTTCCCCAAGAAGGTGAAACTTTCCCCGGCTTACCATTCATTTAAACTGACACCACCTAGACGAGCTCCGGCGAGTCCACCTTTCTGAACGGATTACACTGAATTATCGGAAATGTTGGCAATTAATGTGCAGGTTGTTTCCTGGCAACCATCTCTTAAGGCTCGCTCACATCAGACAGTGATAATCTGGAAAGGCCAGAGGTGGCTGAAATTATTAACACAATCAGCGTCTCTTGCTAATGCATGCCATGAGGCCAAGATTTGATGGGCTCGACGAGTTCCTCAAAAACTATTTCCATAAACAGAATCGAATGGAAGCATGTTTATTGCTTGCTGTTGCGTATTTTTGTGCGATGATGCCCTCTGGTGCACGCTTGTTTTTATTGCTCATTTACATGGACGTGGTTTGAAAATGTTTTAGGCTTGAAGGTGAAACAACATCCAAAACAGCTATTTTGCAAGTCTTTGTATTAGAAACAGCAGATGGCCTTATTTTGTCAAATTGTACTTTGCTGAATGACTAAACAATATTGCTTTTAGTGGCAATGACTCAACAACAAAAAAACAAACAAGTGTCAACATATTTACTCCGATTCAAACCTGTATGACTTTCAAGCTACAAAAAAAAAAAAAAAAAAAGGAAAAAACATAATAGACTATTAACTTACACTACATATCAATTCTTCTGAAGCCATATGATGTGGAAATTATATTAGGTAGATTATAATTTCTGTTCCTCACAGAAAGCGTTGTTATGAGCACACAACTGTGTAATACTTTTATGCCTTTTATTTGGTTTAAATGTGCTGGATTGCTTGTATTGTCTGGGAAAGACCCTTCACGTATCTCTTTTTGTGTTCCTCAAGAAAGAAAATCATACAGGTTTGGATCGACATGACAGTAAATAAATGACAGCTTTCAGCGACACCAGTTTTAGAAAGCTAGAGCTTTCTAGGTTCCTACAAACTGCTTTTGCATATTATGGGATCACCTGCTGTGACAATACACAAGTTGGAAGAAACCACAAATGGAAAATCTGACATATAATAATGCTGTGATAATACTATATTCCCTTGAGAATGTCCCAAAAAACCTTTTAAAATGATTAACGAATTAAAAATATTGTACCAAATGCATATTTCACAGACATAGTATACATAATATACAAGTATATACATTCAGCAGGGTTCAAAAGTTCAAGAACACTACTAAATATTTCTGTTTTGCATTTAGTTGTGCAATTTGTTTCCATCACGAAATCTATTATTTACATTTATGCAAACGTTACGGTTCAAGACCACTAGCAAAAATGCATGCAGTTTTTATTACAAATTACTATTTGTAATTATGCAAATTATATAAATAATATTAAATTCTATAATTAAATGGAATGAAAAGTAAAATACACAAACTTTTTTTTTTTAAACAGACTTTGCATCACAAATTTTCAGTGTGGTCTCAATTTTGGCTGCATCACAAATGTATTCAAATTTACGGTAAATTGAGCTCATGTTAACCGGTGATGCAAAATTCACTTTCAGTACACACACACACACACCAGCACTGCCTCTGAAAACTGAGTTTCGTCACTTTATTAAATGAGTTCAATTTATTCTGACAAGCTCTCTCCATTCGTCTCTCTTTTTCTCAGGACACAACTCCCCTGGGCCAGAATGTTGAGGCAGAAAGTTCCAACAATTAACCAAAAAGGTAATAACAGACTAACGTTTGCATGGCAGGCTTAAGGCAGAGATGGGGGGGGAGGGCAGGATTATAGGAGCAATGAAGGGGAAGAGACTTCCAGGCTGGTCTCAATTCATTTAACAAGCCTTCAAGGAGAGGAAAATAAACTTCAAAGCCACATACACATTTAAATATATATAAATTCACATTTTTCTAATACATACATGATGCTGTGGGCTTGATTCACAGATGTCAGATTAAAGAATAAACACATTCCACTGTCTTTGAGGCGTCAAGCCAGATTGGCAAAACATCCAAAAAGCAGCCGATTCACTTCAGAGAACATCCTTTTCATGAAAAACAGACCGTATGAGCATGGCTTCCAGTGCACTTTTACAAAAATGTGCTCAAATTTCCAAGCAGGAACAAAGCATGACCCTGCTGGACACACATCTCAAGTTTTACTCAAAAAAAACCAACGAAAGAACATCCCTTTTCCTCACAAATCGAGCGGTGAGCTTATAAACTGACATACAGTACGCTGACAAGGGTTACTATTTCACCAAAAAAGTGAAACTTTCAGCCCCAACATTACAGTGCAAAACAATAAATACTGTAAATGACAAACGAAACGAACGTCGAGCTCTTCAGAGCTAAGAGAAGACAGCCCAAGAGAGATGAAGGGAGAGAAAGACATCGATGAAAACACAAAAGTGGTACAGTGTCTGTATTTACATCTTACACAGGGCTTAAAAACGGAAGTATATTTACAAACGGGTGGGTGGAGCAAACCTGGTAAACCACACCCACCGAACAACATAAAAGAGGGAAGTGTCACAGAAAGCTGGAAGAAGGACCCTTGAGGGCTTTAGAACAGGGTTTATTGAGAGACTAACAGATATGTTCAAGAAAATAGAAGATATTGTCATTTTGGACAGTTTGTGGATCAATGTGGTTGACTGAGACCATTTGACGTAACGATTTTCAACTCGCGTGCGAATTCACAAACATATTCTAGAACTGTTCTACCACAAAGTCCTTAGGAGTAGCTTAATTTACCATACAAATGGCATAGACGGAAATGCTAAAACAGAAAGGAAACGTATTGAGTTATGAAATATGGTTTGGTCTTCATACCTGATGTCATCTAAAAATGACTCTGAAAGGAACGGATAAAGACTTTGTAATCTCACAAGCATAAATTAAGCCTAGACCCAGAGCATCATTAACAGTTGATGATAATTAAATGCCCAGGAATATAAAGTCACTTCAGTTCAGCACAACATTATTAATATGCTATTGTCTTGCATACCTCTTTCTCTTCTTTATGGTCAACGACATCGTTAAATGTTTTCTCACCTAGCTTTTCTTCGCTGTGCACTTTCTCCATTCGATTCACCATTTTAAAATAATAAATATATTTGCTAGAAGTTAAAAGAAAGATATTATTCTCATCTTTTAAAATACAATAAAACAACTGTATAAAACCACATTTAGTCTCGCCTCTTTTCCTTGACATTTACAACAAGACACATCATGACTGCTTGTTCCCTGCAAAATGTATTTTACACTAGATAGGGATATTAACAGGGTCGAGAGTGTTACTTCTAAACAAATCAAGGGAAAACATCCACCGATAGCTTTGATTTAAATAAATTAAGATACAAATTAAGACAGAGGACCCGCCCCTAGCCACTGAACCAATCACATGTAACCTCCAAAACACGCATGGTATTGCGTTATGGATGCGCATGAGTTTTACTACAGCATTTCGGAGTGCTCTCGAGATTGACTACCTCTATTATCTGAAGCAAATATTAGCAGTATAACTTCATGTTGTTGTTTGTTGCATGTGCATGGCAGTGTGACAGAGTGTGTGTGCGTCCAGTGTGTTTCTCTGTAGACTGCAGGTTTGTTCAACAGTCAGCAAACATCGGGTTTCCCAGACTGCCGTGCAGTACCTGGTAACTCTGCAATGCGTGACACCTGAATCGGTAAATGTGTGAATTACAGCTATAGGGAGGAGAAGCCGTGTATGAGGTAAAGAGTGTGTAAGACTGTGTGTGTGTGTGTGTGTTTGTCAGAGGGAGAGATGTGCGCTGTGGTGGCTCAGATGCTGTGGTGTGTAAGCTTGATTTTTTTTTTGAGAGACAGCCTCAGGTGCTGTTGGTCAGAGTAGAGCCGGGCTGTACAGAACCTTCAGAGCCATCTGGCAGAGAATCAAGGAGACAAAACAAACAAAAAAAGGATATTGAAAAGTGGTATTTGTCAGTGTTATCAGCAAACACAAGGCATAAACACATCAAATACTACACTAGGTCATTAAGATACATCAATAATTTTATATACAGTGGGTACGGAAAGTATTCAGACCCCTTAAATTTTTCACTTTGTTGTATTGCAGCCATTTGCTAAAATCATTTAAGTAATTTTTTTTTTCCTCATT